>CAJHQQ010004345.1:0-29688 GCA_905132885.1 Moricandia moricandioides | reverse complement strand
TCCACAAGAAAATAACAAGTTTATCGTGGATGGATTCATTGTGTATGGAAACATCGTGGATGAGAGCTTTGTGGACACATATCATGAATGGAAGTATCGTGGATGGTTGTGTTGTTTATGGTTTCACATAGACCATGTCCACATAGTCCATGTCCACACATACATTGTCCACACCTCCCCTTATGGACAATCGAATGATGCATGTGTCTCCTCCACAATGCTCTATCGTGTATGATAGGAGTGCTATCCACTCAACATTCATAACAATATCCCTTTGTAAAGTTTAATACAATGGTTATGTAGTCCCTACGTGGACACTAGTTTAGTTTCTATACTCACAAACATATTAGCATTCTTTAAATACGTGTATACGTTATCATCCACATCCACACGCTACAATCATTAGATACATGTACACGTATAGATTTTAAAAAAAAACAAAAAAAAACATATCAAAGTGGATATCAAATTATAGAGAATAAAAAATCATAATTTATTATATCAACAAATTTGTTATATATATCTTTAATTTTAAAATAAATAAAAACAAAATATTAAGAGGAAAACTAAATAATAAAGAAAAAAATCTAATTTTTAGAAACATTCTCTCTCTTTTCCGAATCAATCTCTCTCATTTAAACACAACACATACTCTTCTCTTCTCATTAAGGGCATTATTGTCCAAACTTTAACTTGAGTCAAGGGAAAGTGCCTCTAATGTGGAATGTGCCTTTGAGTGTAAAGTAAACTCAAAATATGGCCCATAATGTAATCAACTCTATAATTTTCTCAGGAACCTTGTTCTAAATACATATATATATATATATATTTAGTATGTGAATATATAACTAATACTTTCATTTTACATTTATATAATATTATTTTGTTATTAAGTTTCAAATAAATACATCATAATCTTACAATACTAAAAGTTCATTATACTCAAAGGAGAGAGTGCCACCTCAGCCAATTAAATCAACCAATCAATAATCATTTTTATGCCATGTCACCATCCGATTTCTAAAAAAGAGTTATGTCTATTTCGATTGTCTTCTCATCTTTTTTCCTCATACAAAAACGTTTTTTAGACGATTGTCTTCTCAACTCCCATACCTTCTTCTATCACTCATAATTATATGTTGATCCAACCCACAAAGTCACTACCAATAGATTGATTCGTCTGTTTCATCACCTCCACTTCAGTTCTAAATACAATTTTCCAGCTTCAAAATTCACATCGACTCATAACCGCCGGTGACCAAATATGCAACTTTAATATAACCGAAGCAACGATTTCCAGCTCCAATTCTCCAGCAAATTTGAGCACCGAAACACCGGTGAAATCCCACATCGCCTTGGAAAGCTTCAAGTGTCGACCTTTCTACATCCTCGGGTTCTGAACTTCGATAACGTATAGATTTCCTCTATTATCTGTTTTGATTTCTTCTTTAAAATTCACACCTTCTAAGATCGTGGTTCTATCAATTCACATGATCCATCAAGACCCAAATTGTTCATATTCATCTACACATCCTATTGTTTGTCGTAGAGGTTTGTTCGATTCAATTATCTCAATCATGTTTTTGGAACATATGGTTCTGAGTCTTTTTTGAAGTAAAGATGATATTTTCAGTCAGATCGAACTGTTTACTAGATGTATACATACTCGGTAACAAAAATTGTTGCATAATGAAAATGAAATCATGTAAGTTGTTCATTGGTCGGCTCTCTTGGAAGACGCATTGATTATCGAGAGTACTTTTAAAGTTTCAGTAAGGTTTTAGAAGTGATGCTCATGAAGGATCGATCCACTGGCTGTGCTCATGGTGCTTACTCATATAATATTTCGTACTTCATGGTGCTTAATCTAACTCAGCTGCTTTCTTGAAGTCTCATTGGTCTGATTTACTCAAAAGGACTCAAAAAGATTACCTTACATATAAGTTTTACTCGCTAAACATGTAAACATTATATGGTAAGCTATATATGGGAAGGAGAAGGAGAAGCAGATTCAAGCAATTATTATTAAGGAAGACACTGATCATCAACTAATAATTTCTATAGGAAAATGTATTACTTTGCATCTTAAGTTATTATGCTTTTGTATTTCTTTTGTAGCTCAGTGCAAGTATTTTTTCTGTCATTAAAACTCTTCATCCTAAACTACCTCTTTTTTTTTCTTAGAAGAGGTGAACCGGGATGACAAAGGATTTGCATATCCATATAAAATTCAGAATCTCATGAAAAACTATTCTCAGTTTTTTTATTCCCTATATACACTTGGCAGGTTAACGGATACACAAAAGAGGTAAGGTCAACTTGATGACATATATTTGAACTTATTCATGGCGTAAATGTCCAAGTGCTCTGCCTGCAAGGTAAAAGTTTTCTATGTAGTTGCATTACATGTCAAAAACATCTAAGATTCTTATTTGGATGTTTGATTCTCTCTTATACAAGTTTAAGTTGATGATGACTCAGTTGTGCTAAAAAATAAGATGAGCAGGATGACCAAACTGAGGTATACCTTCTTCTCTTCATGTTCTGATAATTATATTGATAAGCATCAGAGAAATCTATTGATCCGAATCAGGGAATAGCTAGACATTCAGGGATCGTTGTGCTTGAAGGTCACAACTTCTTAACGTGTAACCGAGAAAAAAAGAAGACCAAGAAGGTCGTTGAGCAATACTTGGAGTGGGAACTTACTAATGAGACACAACCAATTTGGGTAAAGATCTAGGATTGCTCTATGTATCTCATGTGCACTTAGAATAAAAAATTTGGAATCAAAGAAAGAGTTTATTTATATTTGTTGTAGCTCTGGAACTCTAAGGCAACAGTGGAGTACAATGAGCTTTACAGAATAATTTTCAACAAGTATTTGGATAGGCATCACCCACTTCAAAACAGAGGTAAGTTGGAGGGAAAACATATGTTGGAATAGTATATATCCATGAAACAATCCAAGCAGGTTATGATTTGTATATGTTAAAAAGTGGTGACATCATGTTGATCCACTAATGATATATTGTTCTTATATTGTTACTGATAATTCTCTTATGGCATCGTGAGGTTGAGTTTAGATCGATGTGGAAGGATGATGTGGTTAATTAAAAGACAAAGAACATAAGTCTTTATGTAAAACAAGTTTGCAAGTGATTTTGACGGGAAGCTAGTGGGAGAATTATTTCTTGGTGTAGCCTTTCAAGAGATTTATTTTTCTATTGTGAACTCACTCGATCTCCCATGAACGTATAACATGAGATTATTCAAGAAAGTCACATTGTAAGTGTTAATATCAATTTTTTATATGAAGACTTTAAGATATTTGTTATGTTCGTTTTTTAAAGTGTCATATTGTTAAGCTTACAATTTGTATTGTGTCTCAAAGGTGTGGATCATGTAGAAACGCCTGGTGAATAAAGCTTCTGGTATGATTTTGAGAATTTACTACAAGTGTTACAAACTTATTACTAATTAAGTGTAAGTATTTTACTATTTTCAAACAAATGACATTTAAAAAAATGATAGTTGTGAGTACTAATACTAAGCATTTAAACATATACCATTTTAAGTTCATTAAAATACATTTGATCCCCCCTTCTAAATCTACATATTACTAAAATATTAAATTCCATATATTTAGTTATTTACGGTATATAAATTATCAATAATATTTTGGAAGCACAATCTTGATCAAATAAATATAAGGGAACATATTTTCAACACATATATAAAAACGCTCAACACATAAAAATAAAAAATAAATAATAATGTGATTAGTGAAGAGTTATCCAAAATCTAAGACCAAATAATTATGATTTTCTATTTTAAGAGTGTGAACAATGGTATAAGAAAAATATTTCTTTGTATGGGTATATGATAGATGTTATATTTATTTAGTAATTGTGACGACACCATTAAAAGATTCCATTTCATTAAATAATATAGATTATTCAAAAATTCAAATCAAAATATCTAAAATTTGGTATTATACCATATATGAGATCAAAAGAAGTAGCACGAGACAAGAAAATAACAACAAGTTAAATTACTCCCTTTTAGGGTATTAGTAATCAAAATTAAATTTGGTTTCATAATTTATAAACTTATTTTATAATATCAAAGATATATGATAGAAAGTTAAAAAATTAGAAAATCACTTTCTAAATTTATAAGAAACTAATAAAAAGTATTACAAGAATTTACAAAAATGTGAAACAATAATATATTTACATAGATATATTTAAACATAAAATATTTTTCATAATATCCAATAACTAAGATCTACGAGTTAAATAAAATAAATATATATGCATATTTTTATTATCTTTTACACTGAATTTTAATCCATAAATATTAAAACAATAGTTAGATTGTAAGATATTTTTTTCTTTTTATAACTAAACAAATAAAATAGTAAATAGTAATATTTTCCTACAATTTAAGTTTAATTAACACATAAAACTTTTTAAATTTGTTTTCTTTAAAGAAACGAATATTTAAATTAGATTTAGTTATTGTAATTTCAAAAATAGATTATACCCGTAATATAATATATTATAAACATATAAATAAAAATACAAACATGATATAAATAATACAATAGCAAAGAAACATTATAATATATCTCCATTATAACCTATATATAAGAAAAAGTATTTAGGATCATAACTACGGCTTAACAGATTCTTCATTTATTTCATATTTGTTCACCAAACCATACATATTTTAGATAGTAAAACCAAAAATTGTGAGTTTACTCATTTCTATTCAATTTACTATTCATACTTTCATAACATAGATGTAATATATTAAAATATAGATATTAAATACAATGCTATTTGTACAAATTCGGGCGTAGCCAGGAAAAAAATCTCTAGTTTTTTTTAAAAAGCAAAAGTTGAGTCAAAAAGATGGAAGAAAAAGACAAAAAAATTATAAAAATATTCACTCAAGGCCTAAAACACCCAACAATCCACATTCTATACATATTATAATGATGTTTTGTGATCACTGGAGGCAGCGGCATGTGACCTAAAATCTTATTCATATAATAGTTAGTGTAGCTTTAGATTTTAGTGAATCAAACCCCAACATGTTCTACCAACGTTTATGATTTTGTTCACTTCTGCGCAATGATAGAGTTCTTGCGACTAGTCTTAGTTCATGTGAATAGTGAAAATTTGGGTTTACAAAGTTTTATCCTCAATAATTGAACTGTCATATGCTTATCCCTGATCGTTGCACTTAGTCACTGATCGTTGTCATCAGTTGTTATTGTTGGTCGTTGCGGTTAGTGCCTGGGAAACGAGTACAGTTATATACAATTATGATTGTAGTGAAAATTATGAAACTAGATTCGCATATAAGTGTATGGTCTGATCTGGTCACTAAAATCATGACGGCTTCCACACCATCAAAATTAATGATTCAGTTCCATTGCCACAGACAAAGGATAAAAAGAAAAGTTGAAGTAGTGGAAGCTTTTCACAAAAAGATGTGTGTGTATATAGAAAATTAGTAACGTTGCCTTTTGAAAACGTTAAAAAGTCCATTAAGCTGTCCTTTTCCTCTTTTAGTTGCAAAATACAATGATGCGAAATTATTTGGATCAAGAATAATCACACCTGTATTTATGACACATCGATCATATATGTGAATTTATTATCTTACAATACTAAAAGGACAATATGCTCAAAGGAGAGAGGTGCCACATCATATTAAAAAATCAAACAATAAAAAATATTATTTGTTCCACGTCATGTATTGTCGAAAATGAAAAAAAAAAGTTTTTTTTTCCTATTGGGTTATGGCCTAAATCGACTTACTCTCAGACCCTAATATAATAGGCAAGCTTTGATCAATCGCCTATGTCTCTCCCACTTCGTTTTCTCTGTTATATTTTCATGAAATTTTTTTTATAGCTACCCATATTATCAATAAAGTGTGCTCTTTAAGCTTCTCTTTATGAATTTGTTTCATATCCTTTGTTTCTCCTTCTTTATAAACCCTTCACCTAGATTTAATGCAATCAAAAATGAAAACCTAAGAAATTGAAGCGACATTGATGAAAACCAATGGATAGTACTCCATCGGAAAGTTTTTCGCTGCCACCGGAAAGTCTCCCGTGCAATATGTTGTTAAATTTTTTAGAGCAAACGAACACACATGCATTTCATATGTTCATGTGGTTAATTTCTTTATTTAAATTATATGAACCTTACTTTTATGGGTTCATGTTTCATTGTCCAAGTGTTAACCATTTAAAATATTTGTCATCCCAGCTATTTGATCGTGGCATATGGTATATGGATAATTTTCAAGATTTGTATTCGGTTTGCTTGGGTTGAGAACAAATCCTAAAAAGATGCAGCCACAAGATGAATCAAAAACACTATGGATGCATTCTCCAAAGCCTCTTCAATTAGCAAAAGATGCTGCCTGATATCTTATATGGGAACCTTATTACAAAACAAAAAAAGTGAGAGTCCTTAATCTATGTTCCAAGCATTTTTTTGGTACCTGATTTTGAATGGTTTTGATTGTTTTTATGTAAGGATCAAGCATCTTACTTGGTGTTCAGGAGATCATACACATGGACCTCAAGACAAGTAACATCTTACTTGATAAACACATTTGGGCAAAGGTTTGAGATTTCAGTTTGTCTAAATTAGCAGTTGACAGGGTCTTGCATGTCTCCAGCATATTGTCCATGTCACACTTGGATATTGATAGAGTTTAGGTACATATTCTCTCACAATCACTCACCAAACTCAATCCCAGACACACCACACAATAATCTTTGGATCACGAACCGTTGAGATGCGTCAGTCTAACCCGATCACAATCTCCTCAAGAACACTAGCCTAAACCTAGATGCTCTCCTCAAGTCTCAACTTATTCTTCATCCAACGGCAAAAATCTAAATCTAATAGAGTTTTTACTCAATCTGCCTTATCAACAATAAGTTGTTTCAAACTTATCAGATATCTGGAACCCAAGTAAGCTTGACGCATATCTAACACCAAGAAATACTTCACATATCTTTAATTTGACATTAAATACTGTTATTATTCTGATGTTATAAGGTATTGTATATCACACAACTAACAGGGAAGAGTAATGAATATAACTTTGGAGTCTTTTTTTTGTGGGCTAAATTGTGGAGTCTTTCTTGAATTTATGTCAGGCCAAGAAGCCATATTGAATGAACACTTCCAAGTTGATTATACAATATCTATTATTAATCTGCGCTTTTATATTTTTCAATGAACATGCGTACAAAACAAAGAAATGTTTCTAAGTGTAGGGTCATGCAACGGCACTTCTGAGCTGTTAGGTTTGGTTAAAACGTCTTTCAGCAATGTTCACCAAACTGTGATTGATAATTTAGGATTAAAGTTCTCGACTTTGTTAGCAGGATTTTCCACTGAAGTGTAGATGCAAGAGGTAAGAAAATATTATGTAATTGTGAGGAGATTCTAGAGAAGATTCACGGTGGGTTGGCAGAAACAACAACTTGCAAACTAATAGTAATGTTTTCCAAGTTAAAATACTTACTAAAAGTGTATGGTTTTCTTTTGATCAAATTTAAAGTTTATGGTTATTTTGTTTATTTATGAATGAATAATATTATTTTATGTTTAGTTTAAATCTTTCTGTTACCATGTTTCTTAAGTGATTGACTTAGACGCTGCGAAGAGCTTTGAAAATGGAGAATGCGTGCATCTGATAGCACCTCAGGAATCAGGATGCCTGCAACAGTTTAGTCAAGCATATTCACACGGACGTCTAGATAAATGGCGCGGACATGGAAACTCTCGACCGCCAGTGTCACGATCGCGGCGGATAAGACTACACAATCTACGTGGTTATAAGGTTTGACCGTTTAAGAGAATCGGATCTGAATATTACTTTGTATGTTTAGTCTAACTCTTTTCATTACCATGTTTCTGAAGAGATCAAGTTAGAGGCTGCAAATAGTTGAATGTGAGAGTCTTAATAAAATGGAAATAGTGTATGAGGAGAAGATAAGTATCTTCCGGAACTTACACCTGGCTCTCGAGACTCCATGATAGAGAGCTCGAAGACAAAATCCAAAGAATTACTAGAACTGAAAAAACAGAGAGGCATAAGAAAAAACGAGTGAGCTAGAGAGAATCGTGAGGCTGAAGCTAGCAGAGACATGTTACAGCTTAAAGCTAACAAAGCATAACGGGAGGCTGAGAGGTTGTTAAGATTGTCCTACGAAAACGGAAAACTTTGAGGAGGGATGTGTAAGTAACTATCTGAAACAGAGGCTGACCAAAGGCTGAGGCAGAGAAACAATATATGTTTGAGAAGATTAAGCTCACGGAAAAATCAAGATCACCTCGCAAAGCAGTGGTGGTGGAGGAGACCCGTCACATGTGTTTGATGTACTCAAAGATCCGCGATCTACTTCATGGTAACAAACTAACAATCTCTCGCCTAAGGTAGATCCTCTATCAAAAGAGCATCATCCTTTCATATCCAAACATTGACGCTTCTTTCGTTCTAGATATATGTGCAGATTTTATATTTAAAAGGCCAAAATTCATATCTTTGTTTTGTGAAAATGAGTGCGGTGGTTTCATTTTAAGTTTTTATTTATATTTGGTTTGTGTTTTATTTTTCATTTGTAATGTGTTCCCATAAACTGGTTTTAGAAAAAATAGTATTTTTTGATTAAAAAAAAGAAATTAATAGTATTTTAGTCAATTTGGTATTCAATTTATTCATGTGTAAATATATATTTATTTTTACTTAACAATAATTTTTAATATAAATAATATTCCTAAAATATGGATACACTACATTAATATTGTGCATACTTTAATAAAACTATAATAATCTTAATAGATAAAAAAATTAGACATGTGTAAATAATATTCTATTTTATTAGTATTAAAAACTAAAAAACAAAGGTGATATCGATTCATTACATGTATGTGGGAGAATATTATTAAACAACAAAGTTTAGAACAACCGCTTGACACTTCTCTAAACATATTTTCTATAGAAAACTGGTATGTATATATTTTCTATAGGTACATACTTAGGCATTTCTATATAACATGAAGACGGATAGGTGATTTTTTCTCGATCTAACTATGATGATCGGTCATGGTATATAATTTATTTCATATGAATGGATATAGTTTTTTTCTGAAAAAAATGAGTTGATATAGTTTCTACTTGGTTTTGGTTACTTTTATGTTACATTATTACATTGCATCACACTACAAGAAAACATCGTTATTCTGAGGGACATACCGAGGGAAACTGAGTTCCTCGGAATTTTCTGAGGAAAAACCGAGGAAATACCGAGGAAAGAAAGAAATGTGGTTTCCTCAGAATTTCCTCGGAAATTTCCGAGGAGATTCCGAGGAAGACCAAGTTCCTTGGAATTTTCCGAGGAAATACCGAGGAAACAGTGTTCGTCGGAAAAAACCGACGGTTATTTCAAAAATTCCGAGGACTTTATGTAGCCGTTAGAGAGCCGTTGGGGGAATTTTAAAAATTCCGAGGAAATTCCGAGGAAGTGTCGATTCTCCTCGGAATTTCCTCGGAATTTCCTCGGAATTTCCTCAGTATGTCGGCAGGATTTCATCTATAAATTCAGCCACCCCTCTTCCTCTTCATTCCACTCCATTTCTTCTTCTTCCCTCCTACTATCACGAATTTGGTTTCAAAAAAACATGTCTTCTTCAAATTATTTTCGTTCTTGGATCGATCGACCTCATTTGGATCCGGACACGAGATTGCTTACGGAAGAATACCAACGAGGTATAACCGAATTCATGGGGTTAGTTCGCCGACAACCGGAAGCAGAAACAGGTAAGTTAAGATGTCCTTGCTCTAATTGTAAAAATAGAAAGGTTATTAAAGAGTGGGATGTTTGGACTCATCTATATTTGAGTGGGTTTACACGAAGTTACAAAATTTGGTATCATCATGGGGAAACTAATTATGAACTTGGTAGTAGTAGCGAACCTCAGCCGGCGGTTAGATTAGAAGAACCTATTAGAACGGATGTAGATTATGGTGTAGGTACTGAGCAGATGGTAAATGATCATTTTAGAGGGGAAGATTTACCCAATGCAGAAGCTAGGAGATTTTATGATATGTTGGATGCTGGAAAGCAACCATTGTACGAAGGTTGCAGAGATGGTCATTCAGCTTTATCATCTGCTACAAGACTGATGGGCATTAAAACAGATTATAACTTGGCTGAAGATTGTGTGGATGCGATAGCTGATTTTGTTAAAGGTATTCTACCTGAGGATAATGTAGCTCCAGGTTCATACTACGAGGTTCAGAAACTCGTAGCTGGTGTTGGTTTATCTTATCAAGTAATAGATGTATGCAGCGATAACTGCATGATTTATTGGAGGGCGGATGACCAACGGATTACATGTAAATTTTGTGGGAAGCCTCGTTATAAAGATATGAGTGGAAGAGTTCCAGTGCCATATAAGAGGATGTGGTATTTGCCTTTGACGGAAAGGTTGCAGAGGTTGTATCTTTCGGAACGCACAGCGCAACGAATGAGATGGCATGCAGAGCACTCAACAAATGGTGAGATTAGACATCCTTCAGATGCAAAAGCGTGGAAGCATTTCCAATCAAAGTATCCCGACTTTGCGTATGAGAGAAGAAATGTCTACCTTGGATTATGTACTGATGGTTTCAGCCCGTATGGGAAGAGTGGAAGACAATATTCTCTATGGCCAGTCATTGTTACACCATACAACTTACCCCCAAACTTGTGCTTGCGACGAGAGTTTCTGTTTCTCTCCATTCTCGTTCCCGGACCAGAGCATCCTAAGAGATCACTTGATGTGTTTCTTCAGCCACTAATATATGAGTTGCAACAACTATGGGCTCAAGGTTCTGAAACATACGATATTTCGTGTAAAGAGAACTTTCAAATGCGGGCAGTACTAATGTGGACAATAAGTGATTTTCCAGCATATGGTATGTTATCTGGATGGACAACGCATGGGAGGCTATCATGTCCATATTGTCAAGATGACACAGATGCTTTCCAACTAAAGAACGGAAGAAAAACGTGTTGGTTTGACTGTCACAGACGATTCCTACCACCTGATCATCCATACCGTCGGAGTAAGACTTTGTTTAGGAAGAACAAGCAGGTGTTTGATGGTCCGCCTGAAGAAGTTAGTGGGTTAGGTTTGAAGACACAACTAAGAGATTTTGGTGCAGCAAGGACGCCAGACGTCGGTGGACATGAGCATTTTCCGGTAGATGCTGTTGGAGAACTACATAACTGGCACAAAAAAAAGTATTTTCTGGGATCTGCCATATTGGGAGGATCATCTGCTAAGGCATAATTTAGATGTCATGCATATTGAGAAGAACTTTTTTGACAATCTCATGAACACGATCCTTAACGTTCAAGGTAAAACAAAGGATAATTTGAAGTCAAGACTAGATTTAGTCGATATATGCGCTCGTTCAGAACTTCATGTTGATGGGAATGGTAGGGCTCCTTTTCCCATATACCGACTTGATGCAGAAGGAAAAAATGCCTTCTTTGATTGGATTTCAAACGATGTGGAGTTTCCAGACGGTTACGCATCTAATTTGCGTAATTGTATCGACAGAAAGGAAGAAAAGTTTATTGGCTTGAAAAGTCACGATTGCCATGTGTTGATGCATCGCCTCCTTCCGTTTGCCTTCAAGGAACTATTACCACGAAATGTTCATGAAGCAATTGCAGGGATAAGTGCTTTCTTCCGCGATTTATGCACCAGATCAGTGACTCTTGAAGGTATTGAAAATCTGAAGACTAACATAGTCGTGATTCAGTGCAACCTTGAGAAGATATTTCCTCCCTCATTTTTTGATGTTATGGAACATCTTGTTCTTCACCTGGCAAGAGAATTGGAACTTGGTGGTCCTGTGCAGTATAGATGGATGTATTTGTATGAGCGGTATATGTTCCATTTGAAGAAGAAGGTGAAAAATTTAAGTAGGGTGGAAGGTTCGATAGTCGCACAGATGATCAATGAAGAAATATCAAACTTTGCCGAGTACTACTTTCCAGCAGGAGTTCAGACCAAAAACAGAAGACCTGCTCGGCATGATGATAGAGGCGAACGGGCAACATATCATGTTAAGGTTCCAGATATTTTCACAGATGTTGGACGACTTAGCGGAAAACCAAAGGACCGTCGACTTACTGAGCAGGAGCGAAGTCATTTGCAAACATATTTGCTCACCAATTGCGAAGATGTTCTTCAATATGAGAGGTAAATTTATTATCTTACAAATTTTTATTTTAACAAATTAACATTTATACCTTTTTAAAAACATTATTGTCATCACATGTACAGGATTTTCATGGTAGAAAAGAGGTTCGAATATAGATACGCCACAGAGGAGGACCTAGAAGAAATTAAGCAGAGAGAATTTGCTGGATGGATGTTTACTTATGTGAGTGCCTTAACAAATTAAAATATCATTTAACACATATTTATACTAATTCATTATATATGTGCTATTAATAGGTGTCAGCTGGTTTGGCCAGAGGTGAAACATATGACGATTGGATACGCGAGATGGTGGTTGGACCAAACTATGTTGTGAAGTCATATCCGAGATTTTGTACTCGGGGATATGCATTCACAACTGAAAAGAGGAGACGTTCGCGTACGACCTATGATGCTGGTGTTTGTTCTGCATCAGGAGATGATGTATACTACGGACACATACGTGAGATTATGGAAATCAAGTATTTGGGCATGCTTGGATTGCGCTGTACTGTTTTCTATTGTGATTGGCACGACAACACTCCAGATCGAGGTGTGAGAACAGATGCATTTGGTGTTACATCAGTACATTCGAGGCGAAAGCTGCAATATTATGATCCTTTCATTCTTGCTTCTCAGGCCGATCAGGTAAGTAAATGTTAATTATTCAGAATGATTGATCATAATTTATATTTTTACTAATAATTTTTTAAATGTTACAGGTTTGTTATATCAAGTACCCCCGGATAAGGAACAGAGATGATCCATGGGTTACTGTTACAAGACTCAACCCGAGAGGCCGAGTTCAGGGAAGTTCTGAGCTGGAAGACCCACTACAACCAATCACATCCGGTAACTTAAGTGCTGCAGAAGATGTAGCTGAAGGTGGCCTTGTAGTCGATTTAACCGACTTCGCAGAGGAACCTGTCGTTCACGCAGAGAATGAACCAGTTATTGGAGAGTTTCACCAAGATCCAGATTCAGATTCATCCGGTGATGACGACTCGGAAACAGACTAGTTTTTTTTTTTTTTTTTAAACGGAAAATTCCGAGGAAATTCCGAGGAACATGGGGTTTTTCAGTAAAAAACCTCTTGTTCCTCGGAATTTCCTCGGATTTTTCTGAGGAAATTCCGAGGAAAGGTACAATTGTCAGGGTCTCCTCAGAATTTCCTTTTCCTCAGAAAATTCCGAGGAAATTCCGAGGAACAAGAGGTTTTTAACCGAAAACAAGGTTTTGCGGATTGATTAACACATATATAACCTTCATTAAGTGTCTTAACCAGATTATGAATTTAAATTTGGTGTTTTAGACGATAACAAACAATTTTACGATTGCATGAATGAAAACCACAGAACATAAGAGAAACACTTATACACTTTAATAAACGTTAAAGGAAATACTTACAATTATTTATGAAATTTTCTTATTTTATGGTTTATGATCATCTATACAAAGAATCATCAATGGTATGCATTACATTTGTATAAAAAATGAAATACGGCCCAAAAATTTGAGGTTTTGAAACCCCAAACCCCTGTTCCTCGGAATTTCCTCGGAATTTTCCGAGGAAATTCCGAGGAACATGGATTTTTCATACCCAGATCCCCAGTTCCTCGGAATTTCCTCGGAATTTTCTGAGGAAATTCCGAGGGAATGTTACAATTTTCAGGGTTTCCTCAGAATTCCGAGGAAATTCCGAGGAACAAGAGGTTTTTAACCGAAAACAAGGTTTTGCGGATTGATTAACACATATCTAACCTTCATTAAGTGTCTTAACCAGATTATGAATTTAAATTTGGTGTTTTAGACGATAACAAACAATTTTACGATTGCATGAATGAAAACCACAGAACATAAGAGAAACACTTATACACTTTAATAAACGTTAAAGGAAATACTTACAATTATTTATGAAATTTTCTTATTTTATGGTTTATGATCATCTATACAAAGAATCATCAATGGTATGCATTACATTTGTATAAAAAATGAAATACGGCCCAAAAATTTGAGGTTTTGAAACCTCAAACCCCTGTTCCTCGGAATTTCCTCGGAATTTTCCGAGGAAATTCCGAGGAACATGGATTTTTCATACCCAGATCCCCAGTTCCTCGGAATTTTCTGAGGAAATTCCGAGGGAATGTTACAATTTTCAGGGTTTCCTCAGAATTTCCTCAGAAAATTCCGAGGAACAAGAGGTTTTTAACCGAAAACAAGGTTTTGCGGATTGATTAACACATATATAACCTTCATTAAGTGTCTTAACCAGATTATGAATTTAAATTTGGTGTTTTAGACGATAACAAACAATTTTACGATTGCATGAATGAAAACCACAGAACATAAGAGAAACACTTATACACTTTAATAAACGTTAAAGGAAATACTTACAATTATTTATGAAATTTTCTTATTTTATGGTTTATGATCATCTATACAAAGAATCATCAATGGTATGCATTACATTTGTATAAAAAATGAAATACGGCCCAAAAATTTGAGGTTTTGAAACCCCAAACCCCTGTTCCTCGGAATTTTCCGAGGAAATTCCGAGGAACAGGGATTTTTCATACCCAGAACCCTAGTTCCTCGGAATTTTCCGAGGAAATTCCGAGGAACAGGGGTTTTCCATACCCAGAACCCTAGTTCCTCGGAATTTCCTCGAAATTTTCCGAGGAAATTCCGAGGAACAGGGGTTTTCCATACCCAGAACCCTAGTTCCTCGGAATTTCCTCGGAATATTCCGAGGAAATTCCGAGGAACAGGGAATTTTCATACCCAGAACCCTAGTTCCTCGGAAATTCCTCGGAATTTTCCGAGGAAATTCCGAGGAACAGGGGTTTTCCATACCCAGAACCCTAGTTCCTCGGAATTTCCTCGGAATATTCCGAGGAAATTCCGAGGAACAGGGATTTTCCATACCCAGAACCCTAGTTCCACGGAATTTCCTCGGAATTTTCCGAGGAAATTCCGAGGAACATGGAATTTTCACACCCGAGAAAGCCAATCCGCGTGAAAATTTTTCGCGAACCCTAAGTTAATTATTCCGACGACCCCGTGTCCGTCGGAATTCTTAAATACAAAACAAAACACTTCTCTTCTTCTTCTCCGCCGCATCTCTCATTTATCTCATCCCTCTCTTTTGTCTCCGATCTCTCTCAACACCACCCGGCGATTCCGATTACCCAACCCCACATCTCTATTCCAACTCCAAAATCATGTAAGAATCTATGTAAACCTTGTATTTTTCAATTTCTTAGGGTTTGTGAGATTAGATTTTCGGATTATAGGTTGTTTGATAGATAGTTTAGGATTGAATGGATAGTTTAAGTTAGGATTGTGGGGTTGATTGTTGTTTTAGTTTTTTTTTGGAATTATCTTTGTATTTTTAAAACGTTTTTTGTTTTTTTAAAACGTTTTTTGATTTTTAAAAACGTTTTTCTATTTTTAAAAACGTTTTTAAATTATTAAAAATATTTATAAATGATTTATAACTATTTTAAAAATATTTTTGTAATTATTAACTATTTTAAAATGTTTTTAAAACGTTTTTGTATTTTTAAAACGTTTTTTGATTTTTAAAAACGTTTTTCTATTTTTAAAAACGTTTTTCAATTTTTAAAAATATGTATAAACGATTTATAACTATTTTAAAAATATGTTTGTAGTTATTAACTATTTTAAAACGTTTTTTGTATTTTTAAAACGTTTTTTCATTTTTAAAAACGTTTTTTCATTTTTAAAAACGTTTTTTTATTTTTAAAATCGTTTTTCAATTTTTAAAAATATTTATAAACGATTTATAAGTATTTTAAAAGTATTAAACTATTTTTGTAATTATTAAACTATTTTTGTAATTATATATATAAATCATGTATAATAATAACTATTTAAAACAAAATATTAAAATATTTTTTTTAATTATTAAAAAAAACATTTTTAATATCTATAAAACTATTATTGTGATTAAAAACTATTATTTGGGATTTTTTTTTTTAAAAAGAATATATATATATACAGTTCTCATGATGATCAGAGCCGACCTCGACAGCGTCGCAGTCGTGGTGGTACGGGGAGCCACTCCATTCAGGGTTCCGTATCGCCCCATAGCTCTTACCATACATCTCCCTCTCCATTTCCCTCTCATGCTCCTCCCGCTCCCATTGGTGCACCCGCTCCTGCTCCTGCTCCAGAGGGTCCTCCGGGAGTGATGAGAGTTGCGGAGTTTGTTCGACAGCCCGGTCGTGACCATCTTCCCTATCTCACTCCGTATCCACAGGGACGGGGTCAAACATGGTAATTAAATCTTTTTTTTTCATTAAAATTTGATTCATTTTTAATAATTTGTTCTTTTTATTAGGTTCAACCGATCCTCGAACGGGATCAGCGCATGGATCAACCGTATGATGTACTCGGCCCTCGACAAGGGACATCCGACTTTCACCGACTTCCCTGTCGACAAGCAGCATATGTGGTTTCAACAGTTTGCGGTAAGTATTCTAATTTTTTTACTTATATTTTTAATCTTTAATATAAATTTTTTACTAATATTGTTTTATTTTCAGCAAGAATTCAACTGGAATGCCGATGAAACTTTGTATATATATCACCACTTCGTCCATAAAGTTATGGAGAACTATGGGAAGCAGATCCACGAGTGGAAGAAGAAGTGGGAAATAAACAAGGTTCGTTTTCATTTATTAAACAATATTTTAATTTAATAAAATATTTTTTTTTATTTAACAATTTTTTTTTATTAAAAGGTCCCAAAGTCGATGAACCCCACGGTCTGGCAGGAGTTGGGTGTGCATTGGAGTAAGAATGAGACGAAACAAACATCTTCCACCAACTCCACCAACCGCATGAGCGACCATAAAGGGAAGGGCATCTTCAAGCATAACTTGGGTGCTCAATCTATTGCCACTCTCCGGGATCGCATGGTAAGCTAGTCTTTTTTTATTCTATTAGTTAAGTTTTTAAATTTTATTTTTGTGCATTTCTTCTAATTACTAATGTTTGTTTAATTTATGCTTTTTTCAAGGCGGAAGAAAATGAGGGCGAGCCGGTTGATGATCTCGCCCTAATGAAGAGGGCGTATACCAACAAGAAGACCGGCGAGATTGATGATGGTGTTGTGAAGGATGTGGTCACCCTTATCGACACTCAGCTGGAAGACGAAGTGTCTCAACTTCAAACCGAGGATGACGATTCGACGGGTTCGACCTACTTGCCTCGGGTTCGGATCAACGAAATCGTTGAATCGGTAAGTTCTTTTTTAAAAGTTCAATTCATCTTTTCTATTATTTAAATTTGGTACTTTTCTATTTCAGTCGGTTCCAAAGAAGAAGGGCCGTTTGTTCGGTTTGGGTCGTCGGTCCCGGTCGGTTCCGTCTTCTGCTGCACCACCGCCATTTGTTGATCCAGAAGTACTAATGGGTCAGTTGCAAGACAAAGATGATCAAATATCTGCGTTGGAGACCCAGATGGCGACTCAACAGGCGGGCTTTGAGGCACAGAGGAGGCTGAACGAGCAAATGATGGAGATGATGAGGAGGTTGCACCCGAACGAGGTGTTCCCGAGCATGCCAGACCCGAATTCCCAAAACCCGTAGTTTTTTTTTTTTAAAACTCTGAATGTTTTATTTTTATTTGTATGACTTTGAATTTTATATAATATGTTTTTTAATTTTAATTTTAATTTTATATTTTTGAATTTAAATTTCAAAAATTTAATTTGTTTTAAAAAAAAATATTCTTTTGGGATATTCCGAGGAACAGAGTCCCTCGGAATTTTCCGAGGAAGATTTCCCTCGGAATTTTCCGAGGAACACCGTCCCTCGGAAATTTCCGAGGAACATGTCCCTCGGAAAATTCCGAGGGACTATGTTCCTCGGAATTTTCTGAGGGATATGTTCCTCGGAATTTTCCGAGGGACATGTTCCTCGGAATTTTCCGAGGGACGGTGTTCCTCGGAATTTTCGGAAGTTTCCGAGGGACCTATTCCCTCGGAATTATCCGAGGACAGTGTTCCTCGAAAAATTCTGAGGGAATATGTCCCTCGGAATATACCGAGGGAAATGTTCCTCGGAATTTTCCGAGGACTTTTCCGACGAACAGCCGTCCTCAAAGTTTCCTCGGAATATTGTTTCCTCGGAATTCCGTCAGAATTTTCCGAGGAAATTCCGAGGGAAAATGAAATTCTGAGGAGTTTTCCGAGGACATATTTCCTCGGTATGTCGTCGGAATACCTTTATTTCGACGACTTACCGACGATTTCGGCCCTCGGAATGAGCATGTTTTCTTGTAGTGTCATTATAGTATGACATTAATTGGTAATAGGTCCAAAAATATACTTCTTTTTGGAATTTGACATTGTAACTCTTTTATCTTTTTCATCATTTAATATATGATACTGTAACTTTTTATATCCAACAATTAGATAATAATTTCAAGAATATCAAACCATTTGAAATATATTTTCTTTCCTAAATGAGTCTAACTTACAGTTGGATCTTACGAATTCAATCTATCTCAAATGACGTATTCATCTTTTATTGTTCCATTAAAAACAGTTTTCTAAGAACATCACTAATATACTTTTTATATTTTTTCCTATAAATAGAAAAAATCTATTATAGAATCATACATCCGAGCAAATCAACTTCTATAATAAAAAAAATATTTTAGAAAAAAAATAAAAAAAAATAGAAGTGGGTTAGAAATAGTCTAAGTGCTCATTTACACCATACAAATAATCAATCTCTAAAATTGAAATACACAAATAAAGGTAAATGTATACTTATTATACGTACAATATAAAAATATACAACAAAAATGCAGGTTAAATGCTGAAAATAGACACTTTCAAAAAATTAAAAACATAAATAATGGAAAAAATAATAAACATATTCGTGACAACACTAATCCAAAAATATATAAATTAAAAATTATATTAATTAACAATATGCTTCCTATTTTAAAACTAATGAAAACAATGCCAGAAATTAGTATCCATAGTAACACCATTAAAAAGAATTTACTTTAACAATTTCGTAAACAATACTCAAATTTTAAAATCGAATAAAAATACAACAAAATATTAGTGCATAAGTTGAATGAGAATAATATCAGAAAATAAAAAAATAGTATCAAATTAATTCTTTTATTTAATATATTAGTCATGTCATCCGTTATTTGATTTCAAGAATGAAAAATCTATTGGATAATATCAAAATATATGTGTTATAGTGTATAAACTTTTAGAAAGACATACTTCAAATCTAATAAAAAACAAACAAAAAAACTAATGATAATATATAGATATAAACATTTATAAAAAAAATATAAATTTAAAGCAACTTATATAATAATAAATATATTAATAAATTTAAAATGCACAAACCGCGCGTAGCACGGGGAAAAGCCCTAGTTATGATAAAGAATATCATCCAAAGTTGGAAGCATGCATACCGTTGTTATTCATATCTTTATACTTGTATGATCCTTGTTTTCACTTAAATTAATAATGTTTTTTTCTAATCTTAATATATTCTGAACTTATGAAAGGGTTTATACTAATCTCGAATGTGAAATGTACATGGATGAACTTTTTCTTCAGATATTTAAAAGGATCGTAAACAATGGACATATATCCGGTTGCCACTTATAAAACTAGTAATTTCACGTTAGAAAAGAATCAATCTTTAGCATCTACTAACATAGTGACTCCTCAATCAGGGGAAACCAATAGAGTATTACGATGTGGTTAAATTAGTAATGTAATTGTACTACAACACCTCACCATTCGTGACTGGAGCTACACCCTCTTGCTCAAAACCATGCAGAAGCTCTTCAATTTACTCGCTGGCACATTTTCTTTAGAATCTTCAACAACTCGTTTAGTTACACTTTTATCAATTAAGAGTATCTCGAAGAAGCTATTAAACCCTTAAAACACTATTTATTTTCAGTTTATTCATTATAATTATGTAGTTTACATGTAATTGTACTAATATCAATTTTCCAATCACTTTAATCTTTATAACTGTATTTCACCTAAATATTCAAATATATCTTTATATTTATATATATATATATATATATATATGTATATTATTAATAAGTAAAATATATAAATATGATAAAATAAAAATAAGAAGTAATATAAAATAATATTATTTAAAATAAATTATTATTAAAAATTAGGAGACTCATTCTTACTTTGAAATGTCTTGATTGATCATGTATGAGAATAATATGGTAATAACAATGTTGAGTCATTTGTATTTTATGTTTTTATGAATTTACGTGTGTGTTTATATTACTATTTTATGGATTTTGTGTTATAATAAATTTTATTTATAAATATTATGTTTAATATTCTTAATGTATATGTATTATCTTTCTATTTAAATTTCAATGACTATAATTATTTATATAAAAATTTAAAACTAAAATAAAATTTACATGAAATTTTAAAGTTTAATTTAAAGTTTTTTAGAGACAATCCACCCTCAAACCTTCATTTGAGAACGAGGCATCCTTAGGGCCGATCCTGAAATTTCAGAGGTTTTAAACAAAATAGAAAATGAGGGGTAGTATACTACATCACAAGAATATAATAAAAACAAACTCACAGGAACACTTTCATATACAAAGTGTTAAACAACTGATAAACACACATGTTTTCTCGCCCAAAATTAAAAACCAATAGTTTGCATCTTCTGAAAAAACACTTCCCCTTAATTTTTTATGCAGTCATTCATCAAACTTTGATAATAAAGTTTTCCAACCATGTTTGTCTCAGTTGACAATATTGCCAAGCCATTAATCGCTTTTTTGACATATTCGACCACAAGTAAGATTTTATTAATTTTAATTTGGAAAAACTTCTTTCGGCTGAAGCAACTGAAACCGAAATTGTTAGTATCACTCTTTATGGAAGCCAAGTATTTAGATATCAACAATCTTCATACCTTCTTAACAAGTCCAACACTCCAATGACTTTTTTATCTCGCTTGGTAAAATATCTCTTAAAATCCAAGTTCTAGGAGTAAATGATTTCCATCAATGTCTAAGAGTTCACCATTAAGGTTGAAACATGATGCCTTTAAACCATGATTTGTTGTTGATCTAAGCTTCTCAACATCAAACTAGAATCCAAATATTTCCCATACTCTTCAAATTATTCAAACCTCATTTGAATAGATACTATAGCTTGGTCCACGATTTTTATAAAAAACAATCTTAAACTTTTCTTCCTCACTCAGCATCTCAAATTCATCATCTCATTGTATCACTTCATCAAACTATTTTTTCCTTTTAATAACACACTTTCGTTAAACAGGAAATCTTGTTCGATTCACTTGAATGGTCTTCTTCTCTTATTTTCATTCACTTCCAATTGTATCCTACACCTCGAATGATCAAAACACCCTCCAAACTCAAAAACGCAATAAGCTTTGATGTGTGAAGCCACTTCTCATTAATCAATACTTGATCTAACTTTTTTACAAATTAAACCCTCTTCTGTTTTATTGCACCAAGTAAACTTTAGCCCTTAGTATCTCATATCAGTCAGACGGCAATATCTGGTAACATCTTGGAAAATCTCTCCTATCTCGTAGAGTTTTAAAGTTTTCAAGTAATTTTATAGTGTTTAGATGGAGTTTCTTAGTTAAAAATAAAAATAAAAATGCAAATCTCATGGTTTTAGGTGACATTCTGGAGTAGTTTAAGAAAAATCATTTTACACTCTCTGATTCATATAAATTTTCTAAAAACCCATTAAATTTAAATCACGTCGAACTTTAGATTAAATACATCTTCTAAGTTCTAACGATACATATTTGAATTCTAGGAAATTATGTTTCAGTGTTAGACAAGCCTCATAATAAATTTGTTCCTCTTGTTCTCAATGTTTAATATCTTTTAAAGAAGGGTAATTTTCTAAAATAAATATCTAAAAGTTGGGTTGAGTTAAAATATGTATATTATAAGATATGTATCTTTTAACTGTGGCCATTTCACCAATTTTTAATAGTTCTATAGATTATCTGGGTGGACACAAATCTAATATTACCATAATTTAATATTTTGATTTACTTCGTAATTTGCGGATCTGATTTTTCTATTTGTTTTGCTTAGGAAAAATATGGATATCCAGAAAATTTACAAATATTTGTGAATATCTACGGATTTTTACGGATATCTCATCCACTTTATTCAATACAAGTAAATCTATAAAAATACTATACAAGTTCTTTTCAAAAATATATTTTACATAATATAAAGTAAAAAGTAAATATTAGTGAAACTATATGTTTCATAAATTTAAAATTTAATAATTTTATATATAACATAAAATTTTAGAAATATTGTAGCTTTTATAAAGGTTTTATCTTCATTTCTTAATCTAATATTCTTACAAGTAATTTATTAATAAATCTATACATTAAAATAATTATAATATAAAATTATATATTTAATTTTACAATTACATCTATTTGTATAAAATCAGAACGGAGGGATATCCGATTCTATTTTTTAGCATTTGTGATTTTCTTCCTTTTTGATAGATATTAACTTTTAATAATCTTTTTGTTCCGAGAACTTACGGATATCTTGATTTTTTTTGGACCGAACCGAAACAACTAAAGAATCTAATCAAAGTTTTACATATAAAATGTCTAGTCCTACTTTGGGAAATGGGCCTCCTAAATATTCATCCTGGGACAAATTGTTTGAACCTGATTCCGATAATTTAAGATCCCCTAACATTTAGGAAAGAGGCATAATATATTGGATCAAATTCTGTAGTAACCCACTTGGGTTTCAAAAATTCTCAAAAGACCCCATCATAATTTATATTAATTTTACATTAAAATTTAAATAGAAAAAAATATAAATAACTAAAAAACCAGAAGACATCAGTTTATTTACGACCCGTGTCATTGCTATCCTACCCGATTTTTGAAACCCAAACCCGACCCGACTTTAGCCCTAAATTCCTAAATTCAAAAACAACTACTTGGCCATTCAACATCATCTCTTCCCTCAATCTTCACTTTCATATTTTTTAATCCAAATCTCCTTTATAAAAAATGACATATAATCTTCATTAATTTTTTTTATTACAAATCGATCAACCCATGGTTATATTTAGCCGTCGAATTTCATCTTCAATGTAAAAAATTTACGAGAAAGAAGAACCCAGAAAATTACTAGTACGACTAGTACAACTTAAACTAGTACAACTAGTACAACTCGAAATAGTACAACTAGTATAACTCGAACTAGTACAACTAGTATAAATAAAACGAGTATAACTAGTACAACTATATTAAATATAACGAGTATAACTAGTTCAACTATAACGCGTATAACTAATACAAATTTGTAATTAATATGGTGATATTTGTTTTTTGTTTTCAGTGTATTAAGGATGCTAGAAAAGATGATGATGTCAAAGTACATGAATAATCTATTTTCCATAATATTTGATTTCAATAATGATTTGTTTACAAGTTGTACTAGTTATACTAGTTGTACTATTTTTGGAAAAAAATCGTCTTTATCTTTTTGCTCCCAAAGCCCAAAAAAAGTAGTTGCGGAGACGGACCGGGGCGTAGTTGTCTCGCTGTGATGGCGAGATGGACCAGAGGCAAGGAAACCGCAAGAACTTGGACGTAATGGCTCAAGCTCTCTTTTTGGCCGGTCTTCTAAGAGTCGTTTATTCAAAGATTGCTAGAATATCCCGTGAAGACTTGTTGCTCAATCATTTTTTAATCATATATCATCTTAGATATTTGATTGTTAAAGTTGTGGAGAAAGTGGATGAAGATGCTAAAGTTGATTTACTGGAAGATGCAGAGCCCTTGACAAGGCTGAAGAGATTAACAAAGCCTTCTCATTAAAATAACATGTAGTTATACTAGTATTCTAGTTGTACCGACTGTACATAGTTGTACCAGTTTTTGAGTTGTATCAGTTTGTACATAGTTGTACTTTGGCAATGAAATAAAAAAATATTAGTTGTACCACATAATAAATACATTTAACTCAGTTGTACCATTTATTTATGTTTACATATCTTTGCCCGATTACAATGATATCATCAGTTTTGTAAAAAATACATTTTATCTATGTTTTTCAAAAATTATGTGGTCAAACAAGTTAACAAACCTTAAAAGTATAAGGTAGATCATGTAAACTTATGGAGTTGTGTAATAATTTAATTTTTTTTTCAAAACTTCAAATTAAATTAAAGAAACTTTCTCAGTACATACCAGTTGAGATATTTGATTGTTTTCTTCTATGGAAAACCAAATTGGTTTTGTTAAAATTTCTGAAATGTCCAAGTTATACCAGTTGTACCAGTAATACTCGTCTAATATATAATAAAAAATTATATCAATTGTTTATATGTCTAGTTTTAGGGGCTGTACCAATATTTTTACACCATAGCTTTATAAAAATAAGTTCTATTTTTGTTTATCATAATAATATGACCGATATTTTCACACCATAGCTTTATTCATCATTTTAATGAGATCATTAAAACATGATAAATAATCCAAATGTAATAACACATAATTGTACCAGTTGTGGAGTTGTACGATTGTGTACATAGTTGTACCAGTATTTTATTTGTACAATCATATACATAGTTGTACCGAGTTTTGAGTTGTACAAGTTTGTACATAGTTGTATTTTGGTCTAGAATTTGAAATATATAGTTGTACCAAATTATAAATAAATATACCTCAGTTGTACTTCTTGTATATATTTATATACCTAGAATCACATACTATGAAATCATTAATTTTGTCAAAATATATTCGGTATAAGTTTTTTAAAAATATAGTGAACAAACAAGTAAATAAACCTTTAAAGTATAAGGTAGATCATAAAAACTTATGTAATTGTGTAATAATTGCAAAAAAAATTGCTTAAACTTCAAATAGTTAGGATAAACTATTATAAGGACATTTCAATTTGTATAGTCTACGGTTGTTTTCATATGGAAAGCCAAATAGAATTTAAAATTTCTTAATTGAATAATTTTACTATTTACACCAGCATTTTATGTTTGTTATATATAAAATAGTTGTACTAGTATTACAATATGATAGCAAAATTGAAAAGTTTAATTACGCCACATAAGAAGTAAATACACCTTAGTTACGCCACTTCTATATGTTTACATATCTAATATCTCATATTATGAAATCATTAATTTAAAAAAAAATTGGTATATGTTTTTCAAAAATATGGTAAACAAACAAATAAACAAATTGTTAAAGTATAAGGTTAATGATATAGTGTTTTTAATATTTTTAGCATCTTTTTCTTAATCATATTAGTGCTTTGGGTTGTATTTAGGTGTTAGATTGCATATATATGATCATTTGCATGCATTAGAGGCTAGATTGCACTATTAAGAAGCTTATGGCAAATATCAAGGGTTAAATTGCATATTATTGAAGTTTTAGGTCAAAAACAATGTTAATGAAAGATGAGGGACCACTCTGAAATTAATAGGAAGATTTGGGGTTGATTCAAAAGGATGTTTCTGTTATTTCGAAAGGTTTGGGGTTAAATCATAATTAACCAAAACGTGAAGGGCTAAATGTGCAAATAGATTAAAATAGATAATTTTATTATTTAATTTACATGGGGTCATGGGGTCATATAGATTAAAATAGGTCATGAAATAATTTTTTTTAGTGTTGTGTCCTATTAGAGATTAAAGTCCTAATATATTTTTCTAATAGAGAGTCGTTTGAGAGTTGTATCTAAGTTCATATTCCTCCGTACCAACTACCAAAATGTGTGTGCTGATTTATTTGTAGAGAGAAAGCAAATTCAATAAGAATTAGATTTTATGAAATTACAAATAAGTGTTAAAAAACTATTTTTATTTGTAAATGAGCATTTTATTGATCAATGAATTTTAAATTTTCTTTTTAAAAAATGGTTTAACATGAATAGAAAACAAAACTAAGCACCATATATACAGATGTCTGATATATTTTAGAATGGTAAAAGTAGGGATTGCAAATATTGTAGAGCATATACAACAAATTCAGTTATTATAAAAGAGCATAATTAGCAACATATATAACTTAAATCTTCGGTTTAGTTTGTAGCAAATTCATCGGATATAAAATTAAAAATGATATATGTGAGCCATTTAAGATAATGATGTAACATTTCGACCGCCTATAAATAACCTATTCAAGATAACGATTTAATATCTTAAGTGTTCATGGATAATGGATGTTTCACATTTTCTGAATATGTGACCGAGAGATAAAAATATTTTAATTACACAGATAATAAAATCAACTTTGTTAAAAAAATTCAGATATACTACCATATATCAAAAACTAAGATATTACAATACAGTTTATTGCAAGTGTCCTTGGTCAGCCCGTGGAATAATGAAGCCCTCACATATTGGTTACATTGCAAGTGCCTACGCATTTGTTGGTAATGGCATATCTCGAGATAAAAACATGGCCTTGATTAATAACCTGCGGCGTAAGTATTATACATTTATCAAAAACTGTAGAACAAAAAACATAAGCAAAAACGTAAGCTGCATTTTGTTAAAAAAGGCAAAAAAACATGTAGAAAAATCACTTTTACCTTTCATTAATTTGATATCATTATTCATGTTTACCTTTTTAAAGACATATATATGAGGTTCCATTAAAAAGTCAAAAGATATTTATGCAATTGATTTATAAATATAAAAAAATTATTTAAATAAATAAAAAATTAAAAAAGAAAAGAATTTTTTTAAAAGTTTTCGAATTATAACTTTTCTAATTCAAAAATTTGTATAATTGTTTTTTGGAATTTTTTCAAAACACATTTTCCAAAAAAAAAATTCAAGATTTTTCACATTTTTTTGAAAAAAAATTCAGAAATCCTTTTTGAAAGTATTTTTAATTTTTTAATTTTAATTTTAAGTATTTATTTATATTTTTATCAAAATTCTAAACCCTACCCTTCAAAACTCTACCCCTCAAATCTAAACACTAAGTCTTGAATAGTTAACCTAGGATTATAAGTGTCTATTTACCTCTTTAAAACTAAAATTAAATGTAATTAAGATAAAGATCAAAAAATCTACTAAAAAATGCTAGTTTTGGCAATTTCTCAAAAAACCTTTTTAGTAGATCTTTTACTAATATTTTATATTATTTAATTATATGATAATTATTTTTAAGTTCTAAAATAAATACTAATAACTTTTAAATAAGAAATCATTATGCAGTAAATAATATTACACTATAATTTATTTTTATAATATTATATGATGCTAATCTACTATTACAAATGCATTGAAATAAAATAGATAATTATAAGGGTAAGAACAAGTGAAATATTTGAAATAATATTAATTGATTTCTTATCTTGTAATAATTAGTTTAATTATTAATATTTTTTTAATAGAATACATAGTATATAAAATATATGAATTGTACAATTTGTATTTCACAAAATTTATCCAGTTACACAAGAAATCATTTCATATATTTTATGCATATGTTAATTTTTTTTTTGCACTTAATTGATTTCTTTACAGTTCTGCAAAATCTTTACCAATTAAAACTCATTAAAATCTTGATTCTTTTCAACGGGACAAGAAAACACACACTACACAAATATGTCACCGTTCAGTTACTTTTTTGTTACTATTTTTAAAAATAAAATAATAACAAAGTAGAAAAAGAAAGTAGGAAGGAACAAATTTGTTCTTGAACAGCCCAGTTGGTTTAAGCGCAGGCGTTGGTGCTGTTGTACTCATGGGTTCGATCCACCGTGGGAGGAGTGCTTTACGCCAGAAATGGTATTAGCAAAGGCTGGTTCCGGGCGTAGGGGAGATTAAGGCCCAAGGCCCGAACTCCCCTAGAAATTCAAATTAAAAAAAAAAAAAAAAAAAAACAACAACCCCTAAAGTCAAGATATGGAAGGTGATATAAAATGATCTATAGACAAAAAAAATTCTAACATCAGAAAAACGTCAAAAGTTGGAAAAACATTTTGGATATTTTATTTGTCTTAAATACAATTTCATAAATATTATCCTCTTTTTGTTTTTTTCTTGTTAAGCGAGTATCATCCATGTTCTAACAAAATAAACTTGTTAATCCAACATTTTATACTCTCCAGAGTTGTAGTAACTTTTATTAATTTCAAATATTAAGAAGTGCTCATTCTTAAATCATAAATACTAAAAAAATAAGTGTATATCATAATAACAATTCTGCCTGCAGGAATTTAAGAGATGGTGGGTGTATATAGTAGTTAGTAAGTGTGTTATCAAAACAAAACAGTTAACAAAAGTATAGAAGTATCTACACTGTTATTAACACTGAAATCTGAATGTATATCAGTATTAAAGTAGTTATTAGAAGCAAACAACAAAATAAAGCATATGCCATAAATATAATGATGACATTTTCTTATTATAATAATAATGATTAGCAAACATAAATGAACAAGTGGCTGTATCACTATACAATACAGTATGATTTAAAATGCGAGTATATTAGCATGTGGCCACCTGTAATTACCACATTTGATGAATTCAGCAATGCATGAGGGAGGAACTTCTCTTTGTGATGATAATTCGATTAGTTATATAGTTGCATTTAACAAAAAAATATGATGTGCACTACTTAAAGACATGAGTATGTGCATTGGTCGTATTATTGAACAATAATTGTGTAGGCAATTTAGTTTTTCTATTCATTTATGTTTTGTAAATTGCGCTGCAAACAAAAAACAGGCCTCGAAGCTCGAGATTCCACTGAACTTCTGACACAGTATATTATAGCTTAAAATATGAGACATATGACTATATGATATTACTAGTGGAGATTTAAAATTAATGGGTTTTAAAATTTTCATTGACTTGACAAATTAAACCCAGCATGAAATCCCATGACTTGATTTCACTTTGCAAAATTATTTATTCTATTCTGTTGTTCAACAATCTGTCGTGTACCAACCATCTTTTAATCCAATGATTTATTTTATAATAAGTTATTTTATTATAGAGTGGAATATATAGTAATGTCATTTTCTCACTCTATATTTGGAGTAAAAAATGACATTACTCTATATTTCACTCTATAATAGATTAATTCTGTTAAAAAGTAAACTATTGAATGAGTTACTCATAAGTTATAGAGAAAAAATAGTGTACCGTTAAAAATGTCCTAAGAACTCTAATTTAGTACTCATCAACTGGGTTGTCAAAAACGGTCTTCAGTTAATAGGGTTTTGGCAGGATTAGAATGGGCTTAATGCACCACTGTTGTAGAAGAGTCAATGAAGCCTAGAAAATTTCCTACGAGAGACTTTC
>CAJHQQ010004344.1:0-29711 GCA_905132885.1 Moricandia moricandioides | reverse complement strand
ACTCACACTAAAAACCAAGAACAGCAAACCCAAGAACCCCAGCTCCACATGCAGCCACAGACACCACGCCGGAGGTGAAACAAGACTGACGAGGAGCTCGAGACGCTGCATGCGCCTCCATCTCAATGACAGATTGGCTGAATCTCGACAAAAACGCCGGAAGCTCCGATTTCTAGACCTGGGTGCATACGACAGAAGAAGAAAGCCGTCCTCTAGGGACCTCCGCCGTCGAAAACCCTAGATCTATGGTCGGAAAAAACAGATCTGAGACACCACCAAGCTGTTCCCTCGCCGCAGAACATGGAGATAACAAGGAGAGAAACGACTATGGATGAAACTGGAGAGAGGCAAGGTCCGGCGGCCACACAATGGAGCCGAGACTGCCGGAAAAGACTGAAGGCAAAACTGTGACCTTTGAAGAGAGAGGGAGAGAAATTTTGTGTTTAGAGAGAGAGGAAAATCTTAAACAATAACTAGAATTTATTAAACCGGTTAATACCACTGGTTTTTTTAATACTAATGCTTAAATCCACCTAGAATCGCATAGACAGCATAATATCCGCTTGAATCTATTATGCAGACAAATTATATATATATATATATATTAAATATATATTATAATATATATATGTCCAAAAATATTGTATAACGCAAAAACGATATGGTCGACTATCGTATAGTGCCTAAATGTCGTTTAGGTGGACGCCTAGACCATATATTCGAACACTACTAAATAGTACATGCAATTTGTGATAAACGAAGTAAGAAAAATGTAATTTAGATCAGGTTAAAAAGAAAAGTTACAATGAGAGTGAAGATATATTTTTTAAACTATTTTTATTGTAGTGTCATTAATAATTAAGAAACCAAGGATTAAATAAAACCTTTAAGATTTTGATATCATAATTATAAAACATAAGTGTATTTAAAAATATATTTATTGTTCACAAATCACCTATTTTAGATTACTTTTAAAACAGTATTATTCAATAATTTATAATAATCATCAATAAATATATAAATTTAAATATAAGTTTTAAAAATCTGACCTTAACCCAAGCAAAAAAAAAATCTATTAAAATCACAGATTCATATAAACTAAAGAAAACCTAAAATTCAACTTTTCTCCAAATTTTTTTCTTATTTAACCTATATAATGTTTAAGCCATTATGACTAGTATGCTTTTATGTTTATCTATAAAGATTCAAATATCGATTGGAACTCAGTTGATTCTATCTTATATTTTATGCAGTTTAATCATTCATTGATTATGTTTTTATGATTATGTCTGAGCAAAGAAATTTTTATGTTTAGGTATTTCATGAGCTTAATGTTAAACTTATAGTCATTGATTGCTAGGATTCTTACTGAGCTCTACACCATGGTGACTTGTAATACTAGGATCTAGAGTAGTTGGAATAGCACGAGAGTGTGATTTATTATCTGAACTTTGAAGCATAGGACAAATGAGAGGCACAAGAGTGCAATCAATTAACGGAACCCAAAACCATGATGGATTAGATACCTATTCGCAGCGAGAGTTGTTCTAACATTAGTTGAACATTATTGAATCATGTCTACTGCTTGTTTAATTCATCGCGTTTGCAGCGAGAGTTGGAACTTGATTATAGTTAGACATTTGAATATTTACCGCATATGATAGCTTGATAACTTACTATAGAATCCAATTTCTAGAACTAAACCTATAAAAACCTTAGCATCCTTGATTTATTTTTTGAATTTCTTGATTGATAAATTCCTAGAACTAGCCATTTCTTCTAATAACTTACAACCGTTTTTACTGTTTTGTTTGTTACTTTAATATTCTTTACTTAGCTTAAATGGAAATTAATAGTCTATTGTGTGATTCACAATCTCTGTGAATACGATCCTCAAGTACTGCATCGATATTCTTATTTTGAAAGAGTGCTTGAAAGTTAATTTGAGCATATCAATTTGCTACAGCATAAGACATTTTGGGACACTAAAGACACTGTGGTAGGTTCTTGGGTTTGGAGGAAGCTTTTGAAGTATCATTCTCTGGCAAAAAAGTTTATTCGCATGAATATTCAGGATGTGCGTACAATGAGATTCTGGACAGATTTGTGGCATCCCTAAGTAGACTGATTGATATTGCTGGTGAGTTAGGTACGCAGAAGCTGGGATTGGAAGAAATGCTAATATATATGATGTTTTTGTCAGAGGAAATTGGCGGTTTCATATATGCCGTGACCAGCACATTCAAATATTGGTTCACGACATAAACACCTTCCCTTTGAATTTGGTGGAAATGCTAAGGATAGAGTCCTATGGAGGAATGGAGACGCCTATAGGATTGTTTCCAATATCACTTAGGATCTTATTAGGCATCACACTGACAAAGTAATTTGGAACAAGTGGTCTGGTTTCCGCAAGGAGTCCCTCGGTTTGCTTTCATCATGTGGCGGCTATCAGAAATAGACTGTCAACATGACATCGTACGCGCCAACGGGGTCATCCTTAGGGGTGTCTCTACTATGTTGAGCCAGATGAGACGGATGAGACAAGGGTTCACTTGTCTTCTCATTGTTAATGTAAGATAAGCAAGCTATGCGATGTAGAACACACAGTAATACATGGTTAATCAATTCCAAGAAATACGACTATATTTATTCTTTTTAAAAGCTCATACACGTTCTTCTTAAAAGCAATAAATCAAACAAGCTTCAAGACAACCTCGACTTGTTTGCTAGTCTTACTCGTTCAAAGACCTAAGACAGACTCTGAACCACCTAAGCCCTTAACCCCTAGATGTTTTGCTTCTCCTTCTTCGGACGTACAAAACTCTCTATTGCTAAAAGCTCTCTCTGTGTGTTAACCGGCAACACAGTGCCACGACTCCCTTTTATAGATCTTTAGAGAAGCCCTAGATCTAATCTATCTACCCAATGGAAACTTTCCATTTCTTTTACTTCAGCGAATAAGCCAATCTTCCTTTTAGATCGATTGCTTCTTCTCCAATTCTTCCTTGGATATGCCTCTTCATTAAATCTTCCTTAAATGCATCGGTCTTGACATGTGTTTCTCACGATCCGTCTTTCTGATGTAGTAGTCCATGTCGCATTTCATGAACTACTTCTGCTCTGCTACATCATCGTCTTCACCATACATCTTCAATCTCCCCCTTTTTAATTCGTCGTCTCACAAGTACCTGAGATAGAAGACAAGAGCAACCACAACAACACTAGTATATATGCCTAAGAGTTATTTCAACCACATCAAAACAATTAAGAACATACTTATATTATCCTAAAAAAATGGGTTCAAGCAATTCAATACATATTATCAAAAAGATAGCATATACAAATGCTCCCCCATAAACTTAGTTTTCTGCATCTCAATCCTCTTCTTCTCCCCCTGCTTGTGAGCACACGGATTAAAAACAACAGTAAACATCAATACTTCATAAAGAGAGACCGGTAATAACCTGCTACAGCACTCTGAAGATCCTGAACGATCTCAGCTAAAGCCTGAAGAGCTCGAGTTGTGTCCTGTAGTGCCACTTGCAGATCAACCCTGGTGAGTGGTCCCTGAGGTATGGAAACCGATCCAAGCTCATAAACAGATACGCGGCGTGGTCTAGTTCTGGAGCTAGGTGTAGCAGTCCGTGGAGCAGGAGTTGGAGAAGGAGATGGCTAACGTGTTGTCCTAGCAAAGCTTCTCTTCGATTCAGCTTTGGTTGGTGCCTTTCCTTTAGCTACGCTGCTCATAGATCTCACCCACTCGTTTATCCTTCTTGTATGCGATAGGATGTTCAAGCTTGTCGCTGGTGTAAGATGGAACCGCATGCTGCTCTTGGAGAAGTCCCATGATCAAACGAGGGAAGATCAACCAACATGCATCATTGCGCTGAGTAACTCCAAGGTTGATGATCTGTTTGAACATCATCTTACCCAAATCAACATGAACTCCATGAGCCATATTGTAGATCATCTTTTCCCTCTCAAGAGATACGTGAGTCTTGTGAGTAGAGGGGATCCAGTTGTAAGCAGCTATAATCATCAGGGCTCCATAGCACGGTGTGAGATATGATGTGGTAAGACCATCCCATTCTTTCCTTGTGTCTCCAGTGATGAACGATGCCAAGTCAATTACTGAAGCTTCGTCCAAAGCCGTCTATGCCTCCTCTTCTTCATCTGTGAGTGGCTCCCAGTCTAAGGCACTGTTGATGATGGCAGGTGAGAACTTGTACGCATGCCCTCTTACTGAGACAATCACTTCTTCAGCATCTGCTTCGTTTTTCGTACTTGGCAATCCAGCATAAAACTCAGCTACGACTTGCTCAACATAAACACCAAGAGAAGAGATGAAGAGAGGCTGGGAGATTGAGCTTCTTAAGCACGATGAAGATTTTTTTTAGGGTTTGTGACCCACTATTTCCCTTAACTGAATAAAACTGAATCAACTTTTCTGATATTGCACATCTAGTCCCTTACTTTTTATCCTCTCCTTTGTATACCTACAACATTTAATTTCTCTCATCCAAACACATAAGCATTAGGCACATTCGTGAATTAATGTTGTATCATCAGACTTTCAAGATAGTAATAAAACACGAGTCACAACTCACAATTGGCTGATTCAAGATTAATATAAAGCATTAGATCAGTTTATTTACCATTTATGTGATGTGCTTCATGAGTTGACTCAGTGCTTGATTCAGGCTGCACATATAACTCTTTCTAGATCTTATACTTTGGTGCACCCGATTATCTTTTTATGGCTAGCTTTCACATTGTTATGCCTTCATCAATACTGCTGGTTTTCATTCTTTATTCTCGCGCTGTGAAACCCCTGTTGTTTCCCATCATAAATCTATCAACTTTTTTTTTCCTCTTTTTTTATTGAGCATCTTTCTGAAACATTGCTGGCTCTTTTTATTGAGAGGGGGGCACATATTGACGTGAAACCTGTACCAAGCTCTTTTTATTGAGAGGGGGCACAGATTGACGTGAAACCTGTACCATCACAGTATTGACGGCATACCAAACAGCTCTTTTCCACAACGTTCTTGGGTTCCAAAACCAATCTGAATCATATGTACATCCCGAATCAGCACCTGCACTACTCTCTGCACAACTTGACTCAAAAATCAAGGTTACACACACCAATTGCATTTCTTAGTGTGACAAAACGATTAAATTCAAGAGATTTAGTGAATATATCAGCCAACTGCAAATCAGTAACTACATGTTCGATTACTACCTGATTGTCTTCAACTAATTCTCTGATGAAGTGGTGCCTTGATGTCAATGTGCTTCGTCCTTGAATGTTGGACCGGATTCCTTGAGATATTAATTACAATTTTGTTGTCACAATACACAAGAAAGGGACCTGAGTGCATTCCATAATCAGCTGACATCTGCTTCATCCAGATAAGTTGTGAGCAGCAGCTACCCATGGCAATGTATTATGCTTCTGCCGTAGAGAGTGATACAGAGTTTTGCTTCTTGCTCAGCCACGAGATAAGATTGTTTCCAAGAAAGAAACATCCTCCACTGGTACTTTTCCTGTCATCACCACATCCTGCCCAATCCGCATCACAATACCCCCACCGAATTCTTGTTGGAATTCTTTGAGTAATACACACCCAAGCTCTCCGTTCCTTTGACGTACTTGATGATTCGCTTTACTGGATTCAGGTGAGATACCTTAGGCTTGGCTTGATATCTTGCACACACACCAACATTGAATGATAAATCTGGTCGACTAGCAGTCAAGTATAACAGACTACCAATCATCCCTCGATAGCGCTTAGCATCAACATCTTCTCCAGCTTCATCTCGTGCAAGTTTCAGTGATGTACTCATAGGTGTCTTTGAAACTTTGGAGTTCTCTAGACCAAACCGTTTTAACCAAACTGTTAGCATACGCACTCTGAGAGATGAAAACACCTTTCTCTGACTCAGATACTTGAAGTCCAAGAAAATTACTTCAATTCGCCACACATACTCATTTCAAACTCTTGAGTCATATTCTGAACAAACTCATCAACCAGCTTCTGTGACGTCCCTCCAAAGATAATATCATCCACATAGATTTGGACAATAATTATATCCTTATCCACTTCTTTGAAGAATAGCGTCTTGTCTATACTTCCTCTGATGTACTCAGCTTCCAACAAAAAATCATTTGAGCCTTTCATACCATGCACGAGGTGCTTGCTTCAACCCATACAAAGTTTTCTTCAGCCGGTAGACATAGTCTTGATGCACTAGATCTTCAAATCCCTTCGGTTGCTCAACATAAACTTCCTCCTGAAGTACTTCATTGAGAAAAGCACTTTTCACATCCATTTGATACACTTTGAAGTTAGTATGCACGCCATCCCCAGAAACAACCAAATGGATTTGAATCTTGCAACCGGAGCAAATGTCTCTTCAAAGTCTACTCCTTCAATTTGTGAGTATCCCTGAGCCACAAGTCTTGGCCTTGTTGTGAACCACTTTCTCCATGCTAATCAGTCTAGTTCTTGAAGATCCATTTTGTTCTAACCACGTTTACTCCTTCAGGTCGAGCAACAAGTTCCCACACATCATTCCTAGTGAACTGCTCAAGTTCCTCGTCCATTGAAACAATCCAATATTCATCATGAAGTGCTTCAGTGTGTGTCTTTGGTTCAATTGATGAGACAAAGCATGCGAACTGCACCATTTCTCTGAAATTGATGGACTTTGTCACGAGTCTTCCGTCCTTCTTCAATGCCTCCAATCACGTCTGACTTCGAGTGATTACAATGAACTTGCTGAATCACCGGTTGAGGTACTGTATCTGCCGTTGGACCTTCCTCAATCGTTTCTTTAGTAGCTCCTGTTGAGTCATCTTCATCCTCTTCATCTGACTCCAAATCTCCTCCTATAACCACTGACAGATCGTCAAACACAACATTAACTGATTCCACAATCGTTTCTGACTGCTTGTTGTAGATTCGGTAATCTGAACTAGACTGTGCATAATCCAGAAAGAATACCTCATCACTTCTTGAGTCAAATTTCCCGAGGTAGTCCTTATCATTCAATATGTAGCACCTGCATCCAAAAACATGAAAGTAACCAAGGTTAGGAGTGTTGGCATGTCCACATTTCATAAGGAGTCTTCGTTGTCCCTTTTCGAACATACACACAGTTGATTGTGTAACAAGCCGTGTTGAGTGCCTCAGCCCAGAATGTTTTGGCTATCTTGTTACCATGAAGCATTGCCCTTCCCATCTTCTGTAGAGTCTTATTCTTCCTTTCCACCACTCCATTCTGTTGAGGTGTCCTTGGTGCCGCAAACTGGTGAGCTATTCCTTTTGATTCAAAGGAAGGTAGTAATGACTTCATTCTCAAACTCACCACCATGATCACTGCGTATCTTCTTGATCCTCCTTTTTCATTTATGAGTTGGAGAGTCCAGATTCTGAACTCTCAAGCATGTAGCAGTTGTTGCCTGATCTTACACCTTGTATGGGAACAGATCTCGATCAAACCTTTCTGACAGGAGGCTCACTGGATCATTGTCTTCCATCTGATCCTTCTCAACTGATGCAAGAGCAATTCCTTTCTCCTTCTTCCCACCGGACACTTCCATCTCATGCGCTTGTAGCATCCCCAACTTCTTTATCAAATGTCATCTCATTGGTGTTACAGGAAACACTCATAGCTGCCTTGTATGCCATGAACTTTGACGGCAAGCACCACAAGAACTTCTTCACGAGTTTTTTCTCTTTGCATTTCTCCCAAGTGTGAGTGCTTCTTGCGCCAGTGAGCTGATCTTTGAGCTGAAGTCTCCAACAAATTCATTCTCTTCCATCTTTAGCTCTTCAAACCTAGTTGCAAGCATATCCTTCCTAGAACTTTGGACTTTCAGAGTTCCTTCAAAATGGCTCTGCCAGAATATCCCATGTATCCCTTCGCTGCCTCATACCTTGAACCAGTTCAAACTGCTTCCTTGCCCACGCTGCAGTGTATTGACAATTAGTGCACGAGCATTGAACTTCGCCATCTTGTCCTCATCGTCAGCCCAGAATTCTTCCAGCTTTGGAACATCTTCCCATCAACGCCTCTTGCAACAGGTGACTTCCAACCAGATTCCACAGCCTTCCACGCCAATGGGGTCAATACCCTTGATTGTAGCCTTCATACGCACCTTCCAAAAACCATAGTTTCCTACTTCAAGGATCACCTTGGAATTCGTCACCAACTCGCGATAGCTATCCATCTTACTCCACATGATCCTACCTGTTTAAGACAAACAAAGTACAGATACCCGCTCTGATACCAAATTGTTAATGTAATATAAGCAACGTTATGCGATGTAGAACATACAGTAGTACAAGGTTAATCAATTCCAAGAAATACGATTATATTTATTCTTTAAAACTTCATACACGTTCTTTCTTAAAGCAATAAATCAAAAAAGTCAAGACAACCTCGACTTGGTTGCCTAGTCTTACTCGTTCAGAGACCCTTAAAGAAAGACTCTGAACCCACCTAAGCCCTTAACCCCTAGATGCTTATGCTTCTCCTTCTTCAGACGTACAAACTATCTATTGCCTAAAAGCTCCTCCTGTGTGTTAACCGCCAACACAGTGCCACGACTCCCTTTTATATATCTTTAGAGAAGCCCTAGATCTAATCTACTCTACCCAATTGGAAACTTTCCATTTCTTTTACTTCAGCGAATAAGCCAATCTTCTTTTCTCTTTAGATCGATTGCTTCTTCTCCAAGTCTTCCTTTAATATGCCTCTTCATTAAATCTTCCTTTAATGCATCGGTCTTGACACGTGCTTCTCACGATCCGTCTCTCTGATGTAGTAGTCCATGTCGCACTTCGTGAACTACTTCTGCTCTGCTACATCATCGTCTTCACCATACAATCTTCACGCATGTCCTTACACATTTCATGCTTTGGCTTCGAGTTGCTGTAAACTTGTTTGGAAGAGACCCTGACTTTGACTGGGATACCACCAATGACGTGCCTTTTAACAGGCTCCTACGCTAGACTTCACTTTTCATCTCTTAAGACTTGTACTGCCGGTTACGCTACTATATTTGGTAGTGAATGAAATGAAAGGAGGCATAGCAACATAATCCAAGCCGGTGATCACATTTCCAGGATGGTGACAAATGGTCCGTAACCGAATTACTTCAACCATATGTTATTTGAAGCTGAAACTGAAAGGATTAATGCATCTTGGTTGAAGCACATGCCACTTAGTGTTTTGATTTTTGATTTCACTCTTTCTACTATATACACTTAGGCTTTGTACATATATTATTTTGCGGTGATCAATTAATTTGAAATTTTATAAAAAAAAATCATTAAAAATCAAAATCACTTCAAACACTACGAGGTCTTATTGGATTAGGATTTGATAGGATTTTATTTATTTTTTTTTCTCAAATCCTTTCTTATTGTATGTAGTATTCTAAATTCTATGTGAAATTCAGGCTTATTGGATTAGTCATTCGTATAAATTCTCCTCAAATTCCAACTTATTAGAAATATGGATTTGTCAAACAACATTCATCAAATGGAATTTGATGGGGTTTGAATGATATTTTCTAGTAAATAACAAATTGAAATAACACCTCCTATGATGGTATTTGAAACTTTTTTTTAAAATAAAAAATTTCCTTCACATTTTTTTAAAAATAAAATTGCTTGAAATAAAATAAAAATAATAATCGAAAATTATTTTTTAAAAACTTCTATAAATTTTATATATTCATAAAACGATAATATATATCAAATTATAAACAATTTTTAATATTAATTGGAAAAAAAAACAATAACTCTGAAATTTCTTCAAAACCTTATAAAAACTTGTAACAAATGTTCTTAGGATTTAATCAAATCTCGTATTTTTTTGGATTTACTCAAATTCTTAAATTTTCTTAAATCCTTAATTCAAATAACCCGTACATTAAAAGGGAGAATTGCCAAGTGTGACTCAACACTTGGGTCAACCCAAAAGAATAACCCAAACTTGGGTCAAAGGCAAAAGTACTTAAAAGACTATTGAAAATTACAACTATCCCCTTGTTTACAAACAAAAAAACGGATTTTTTTAACGTTTCTAACCCTCGCAAGTCGTCTGTTCAGACGAATCCGTCTCTCTGATGCACTAGTGCATGTCGCAATTCATAAACTACTTTTTGCTCTGCTACATCATCGTCTTCACCATACATTTCACTTTCTACAACTTCAACGCCCATAAAGTACTTTATCTTTCCTATATCAGTCATTAAGAACTCTTTCTTCATGAACTTCTTGTACTCATTCAGCATCCTACTTGATTTTCTTGCATACTACACTACGAGTTTTCCTACACGATGCACATAATAAAAAATTAACTTTAATATTGTTTCATTTTAAAAAGATTTTTGGTTAACATTTAACATGATTATTTTCTTGTTTCTTTTAATTAATTTATTTTTCAGTTTGAGTTTATATAACATTCATAGAACTACAATTACATATTATAAGAATCATTTTATTATTTTTATTATATTGTATTAAATGATTATTTATTTTTTAATATGTATTTGTTTAAATATTTTTAATAAATTTGGTGTTACTTTAAATTTCATCAAAATTATAAAAATCAATTTGCTAACTAAACCATTGAATCTAATAAAATTTTAATCACTTAACTATCATCAAAAAATCTATTTGATTGGCACTGATTTAACTTGGTATTGGTAACACACTTAGAATTAATTTTGATAATATATATATATATATAGATACAAAATATGATATATATATATATATATATATAAGTTGATGTATATTTTTAATTTGTAATTATATTAAGGTTAAGTTTTTTATTAATGGTGCATATATATAATTTTAATAATTATACATAAATTATTAATTATGTTTTATTTCACAAGTCTTGTGAACATAAGTATTTTAGAGAAAATTTATTTTAATGGTAATATGAGTTATTAGTCATTATCATATTTTAAAAAACTTGCCAAACACATAAGTTTTTATAAAATAAATTATACATGTCACAATTAGATTAAATTTCATATCACAATTTTTGAAATTTAAATCATTTTTTTTTGTTGAGAATAAATGTGGTAATGAACATAAGTAAATCCTTTCGAAAATGATGTTTAGGATATTATATTATATTTATTTACTGATTCATTATTTTAAATTGTATAAATCAATTTCACTAATTAAAATAATAAATTGATAAATTTAAATAAATTTCAGTGATTTAACTATCAAAAAATTATTTAATTAGCAATGCTTTAACTTGGTATTGGTTAAGACTCACTTAAAATTAATTTTGACAAAATGTATACCCTACGTTTCATAAAGATGCATGCTTAAAAGAATTTTTTCAAAAAGATAAATTTTTGTATACTCAATTTATGTTTTATCAAATAATAGTGATTAACTACTAATTTCAAAAATATTAATTTCACTATCAAATTATTTTTAGTTCAAAAATTATGGGAAATAGAGAATCATAAAAACTATTATGCATTTATAACTAATATTTAATATGTTTTTTTAATATATGTAAAATTGTAAAACATATATTTTGGAACATAGAAAGTATATATTTATTTGAAATATGATATATAAATTGATGTATAATTTTGTATATTTGTAACTGTATTTAATTTATTTTTTACTAATGATATATACATACATGTATATATTAGTGTTGATATATGAATTATTAGTTATTAGTCATTATCATATTTAAAAATCTTGCCAATAACCTAATCTTTATAAGAAATTGTAGATATCATAATTAGAGTGAATGTTATATCATATATTTTAAAGCTCATGTCATTTTTTCATATTGAGAATTAATGTTGTGATGACACATAAGTAAATCATTTCACAAACAATGTTTAAGAAATATCAACTCATCAGCATAAAGATTTACAATCACTTTGTCTTTTTGTTTTCACAAATAGTGTATGCTGACTTTTTGAATCATTCTTTCATAAAATACCTTTCTATCCGGCTATACCAAGCTTTATGTGCTTAATTCAAGCCATAAAGAGCCTTTCTGAGCTTACTTCGAAACCTTGTGGCTGCTTACTTCATCATTCAACTCACCACATATAATGCACTTTTCACGTCCAGTTGCTGCCAGAGCAAGTAAAGTTCTGATGGTATCCCATCTTGCAACTGAGGAAAAAACCTTGTGGAAATCAACTCCTTGAGTTTGATGATAGCCTTTAGCCACACGTCTCGATTTGAATTTTTCGATCTCTCCCTTCTCATTAAACTTGGTTTTAAAAACCCACTTTACTCTAATCATTTTGGCATCATCAGGTAGTTCTACAACTCACGTGTTGTTTTCTTTAATTGACTTGATCTCAGCTTCCATCGCCTTTCTTCGCAGTTCATGTTAATGAATAGTGATATGACTTCTCCCCTTTTTCTATAACAAGTTTCACTCTGTCAACCACATAATCTTTCATCCAAACAGGTGTGCCACTCTTACATTTATGGTTAACAACTTTAATTATTTTAGTGAAATTTTGGTATAATCATTAAAATAAAAAATTATAAGCGACACATGTTTTTCTTCCAATTAAAATCATGTAAGTTTATTATTTACTTCCTAAGTATATGCATGATTATATTTTGGTTTAAACCAAAACAATAGTAACCATTTTAACAGAATTTAAGCGTATCTTGATCTAAAATTTTAGCCATAATATTATGATTTCAATTTAATATTTTCTCACATGGGATCAAAAAAAAGTTTTTTTTTTTTTGTAAATATGACTCAAAACTCAAAGTCAAATTCAAAACTAACTCATGACTTTTTTGGAACTTTTATTTGTCTTATTCACCCCAAAAGTTCAGATTATTCACGAAAATGCCATTATTATTTTTTCTTTTCGAAGATGAGTATTTTTGCTCTATCATCCTCATTTTCATCAAATTATTACAATATTGTCATTACCATCAATACACCAACCACCATGAACAATCAATTTGAAGCTCTTAGTGCACCTAAAGTCGCTTTACACTCTTTCTATCTCATTTCTTATGAACTAAAAACAACATATCTTTCACTTTCTTTCTATATTCATCCAAAAGATCCAAGATTTTTCTTCTAACTTTTTTTTATGGTTCATAGAACCATTCAAGCTTAAGATTTGGTGGGCCGCTTTCGTTTGAGATTTTGTGTGCTTGGAGAAAACCTATATGTACTAAGGAAGTTATCTCACTAATTTAAGGTATTAAATTGATTTTTTTCCAGATCTTTTTGCCAAGAACACTTCAGTGTAAGTATTCTGGTCGTAAAAGACTTACACGAAAATCTTCTGGTCAGTGCAGATGTTAGTTTTACAATTGACTTTTATATGTGTTTTTAGAGATGACATCTCTGAAGTCTTCCACTTTTCTTTGTCAACAAGAAAATCTCCAAAATACCAGAGAAGACCTCCCGGTAAATTGTTTAGGATAAACATGTTAGTTTTGCATATGACCAAATTGTGTCAAAAATTTGACTTTTCCTAGATGACTTACAAGTAAGTCTTCCAGCAGAAAAATAAAACTTAAATATTTATTTTTTACTATATGACTTATATTTAAGTTTTTTCATGTTATTTTTGCAATTAAAAAATAAAACTTAAATAATTAATTTTAATTATATGACCTGCGTGTATGTCTTCCGGGAGACAACTTACACAAAAGTCTTTCAGAATTTTATTCCAAGATTCTGGTCAAACCTTGGACATCACAGAAGACTTACTTGAATACACGAAAGCCAATATTTACAAAGGAAGACTTCCAAAGAAGTCTGCTTTACACTTCTCTAGAAGTCTTCCTTTCTAAACTTTCAATTGCAAAAATGACCTAACTGAAGACTTTCTAGGAGTCAGTCGGAAGTCTTCTACGTTAAAGTTTAATAAACTTTCATTTTCTCTATAAATATAAAGACTTTTGAACAATTTTTTTGTTAATTCATTTATATTAGTTGATATTAGAGTTCATTCTTGAAATTCATAACTTATGGTTTTATTTATGAGGTTACCAAGATCATGTTTATTAATATTTCTAGCTAATCCGAGAAGACTTATGTGGAAGCATTCTACGTTAGTTTTTGTAAACTTGTTAAGTAACTTTAAGATATATTTTTAACTTTCAAAAGTGTTAAGTAACTTCAAGAATTTCAAGTAATATGTTTCAATGTGTCTTTTTAGATCATATGATATACTTTTTAAATTTAATGAAATTCGAAATTTCAATTTTCACTTAAAATTTGAGTTTCCCGCTGATATTTCAATTTCTTGCTTAAAATTTTCCGTTTTAAATTTAGGTCTTCTGATAAGTCTTCTAAAAAGTCTTCCGAGAAGACTTCCCAGAAGACTTCTAGGGAAACTGTTATATGTTTGAACTTATGTAATGTTTGATATTTTATGAATTTGACTAAGTTTTCTTGAGAAGTCTTCTCCCTTAGTTGTAGTAAATTTGACTAATTTTTTGTGTTATTGTGTTTTGCTATTGAAGTTGTATCAATAACTTTAATAATGTCAAGTACTTTTGGCAAGATAATATTGTAGATATGAACATATTTACCAATTTTTTTAAATTTACAAAAAAAAATCACAATTAAAAGAGTACGCCTACAAATCACAAAACAAACCATAAACAACATTATTATAGATTATTCCTCCACAGAAACAAACTTGGACTCCACTTGACATGGGAGAAGACTTCTCAGAAGTCTTCTAACATATAATGCACTAAAACACTTCATGGAAGTCTTCTCCCATGTCTTCTCTTTCATAACAGATCTGAGCGTATTGGTAAGTTTCCATGTTCAATTTTTCTTCATTTGGTAACCTCTTGTTGCTTAAAGCTCTTATTTTTTTCTCAAACTAAAATTCTCCAACCTCTCTCTAATCTCTTGAACTTGAAACATCAAACTTTATATCAATTTCTCACTTTTGTCTCATGTTTTTCTCGATAATTTATCTTGTTTTGGCAAGTTTTTGTTACTTGGTTCTCATTTTCCACTCATTTTCTCTGTTTTGAAGTCATTTGAAGGTTTTTGGATATGCAGGTTTTTTAGATCTGAATCATACTTTGGAAGACTTCTTGGAAGTTTTCTAACATATAATGCACTAGAAAATCTTCTAAGAAGTCTTCTGACGAAGTCTTTTCTCATGTCAAATGGAGTCCAAGGTAATCTTTGAGGAGGAATGATCTCTAACTCCATGTGTAATAGTTTTGTTTATGGTATGTTTTGTGATTTGTATGTGTACTATTTTAGTTGTGGATTCTTTTGTAAATTTGAAAAGATATTAATGAAAATAATTTGGCAAATATGTTCATGTATACAATATTATCTTATGAAAAGTACTTGACACTATTGAAGTTATTGATACAACTTCAATGAAAAACACAGTAACAATTTTTTTTAGTAATTTACTAAAACTAGGAGATAAGATTTATCAAGAAAATTTAGTCAAATTCAAAAAAATAACAAACATTACATAAGTTCAAATATATAACACTTTCACTATAAGTCTTCTTGTAAGTCTTCGGAAGACTTCCATGAAGTCTTAGGAAACTTATTAGAAGACTTCTTAGAAGACCTCTCAGAAAACTTAAAATTTAAGCGGAAAATTAAAATATAAGAAGAAAATTTAAAGTTAAGCGGGAAACTTATATTATAAGTGAAAATTGAAATTTTAAATCTCATGAAAATTTTAAAAAATATATCTTATGATCTAAGAAGACATATTAAACAAATGACTTGATACTCTTGAAGTTACTTAACATTTTTGAAAGTTAAAAAACATATCTTGAAGTTGAAAATATAAGTTTTACAAAAATTAACGTAGAAAACTTCCTCATAAGTCTTCTCTTATTAGCTAACAACATTAATAAACATGAATGTTGGTAACCTCATAATTATCACCAACTAAGTTATGAATTTCATTAAGAAACCTCAATATGACTAATATACATGAATTAACAAGAAAATATTTTTAAAAAAAAAATTAGAGAAAATGAAAGTTTACTAAACATTGACTTATAAGACTTCTACGGAAGTCTTTTGGCAGAATAATTCAGGGAAGTCTACCATTTAGGTCACTATTGCAATTGCAAATTTACAAAGAAAAACTTCTAGAGAAGTCTACTCTACAATAAACTTATCTAGAAGTCTTCTTTTGTAAATATTGGCTTACTTTTGTTTTGAAAATTTTCAAAAATGCCAGAGAAGAATTTCCTGAAAATCTTTTCAAATAAACATATTAGTTTTGTAATGAAATTAATTGTGTAAGAAATTTGACTTTCTATAGAAGAGTTTCCGGAAATTCTTCCAAGAGAAGATTTCCTAAGAAGTCTTCTCAACTGTTAGTGGAAGGCTTTCTCACTGTCGTTGAAAGTAATCTTAGGTTACTTTTTCAATTGATAATTAAAACTTAAATATTTAATTCTAAATATAAGACTTCTTGGAATTCTTCTTTCATATACAAAGGTTTAACCAGAATATAGAATAAAAAGCTAGACGACTTCCCTAGAATTCTTCTAATTAAATTCAATATTTAAGTTTTAATTGTCAATTGCAAAAGTAACCTAAGACGACTTTCACTGACAGTGAGAAGACTTCCACTAACAGTTGAGAAGACTTCCCGGAAAGTATTCTATAGAAAGTAAAATGTCTGACAGAGTTCAATCAATGGCAAAACTAACATATTTGTCCGAGAAGACTTCTAGGGAAGTTTTATCGTTTTTTTTGGTTAACAAATAAAAGTTAGGGAAGTTTTATCGTTTTTTTTGGTTAACAAATAAAAGTTAGAAAACTTTTAGAGAAGTCGTCTTTAAAAACATATAAAAATTCAATTGCAAAAATAACTTATGCATTCACTAGAAAGCTTTTGTAGAATTTTTCTCCGACGAGAAGACTTCTTTGAAAGTCTACTTGGCGAACATATCTGAAAAAAATCAAAAATCATTCTTAGTTCTAGTGAGGTTTATGTTTAGCTTCTCCAAGCACACATTACTTCTTAATGAAAGTCACCCACTCGTTCTTGACCAAAAATCATGAACTTGAATAATTCTAATAAGTTTATACAGTTTGAAATAAAAAAGGTTAAGATTTTGGGATGAAACAAGAGAGGAAGTGAAAGAAAAATGATTTGTGTGTGTAAGAAATAATAATATGAAGATGTAGATGTTAATTTGAAATATTTTTTGACCTTGAAATTGGTTGTTCATGGTGGTTGGTGTATTGTTGATAATAGCAATGTTGTAATTAAAATAGGAAGATGGAGATGATTGAGTAAAACAACCATTTTCAAAAATAAATAATGGTATTTTCGTGAATAATCCAAACTTTTAGGGTCAATAGGACAAATAAAAGTTCCTCTAAAATATAGTTTAATTTTTAATTGACTTTTTATTTTGAGTTTTTATTTCTGCAAAAAAATGCTATATTTTTCTCTATATGAAATAAAATGTCAACTTGACTTGACACAAAATTTATTTTTGGTCGGGGTGCATCAAATTGGTTTCATGGTAATTTAGAGGTGTCAAAATGATTCGCAACTTATGAGCACGAGTTATGTTTTATAGGCTCATTTATTAAATGAGTTTAATGATCAAATTTAATTTAACTCGTGAACTATATAAATGAGATTTAATGAACATGAGTTAATTCATGAGCTTGACATTTTTGGAGTTATATATACATTTATATATTAGAAATATTTTATATTATATTTTAATTTTATAAGATAAATATAAATAATATTGAAATTATGTTTTAAGATAGTTATCTAAGATTTTTTTAGGAAAAATACACATTATCATATAGATATCTTATATAAATACATATTAGGTAATCTTCTCTTCTGAAAATTCAACGATTTTGAATTAAGTATTTTATTTTCACCTTTTAAAATTATTTTAAATATTTAATTTTTAATGTTTATTTTATTATTCTAATTATTTATTTATATTATTATTATATTTATTTTTAATAAATCCGATTTAACTCATTTAACTCGTGATCAAGATGATCTGAGTGCGAGTTTACATACTTAAGCTCATATAATAAACGAGCCGAGATGAACTAGTTCATGAAACATATGAGTTTATCATGAGCTGAGCTAAGTTGAGCGAACTCACTCATTTTAAGCGAAGTTGAGTGAATTAACTCATTTTGACACCCCTACATAATATCATGAACATATTTAAATATGACTTAAAGTGGAATATACCATTTTATATAAATCCAAGCGCACAGAAGTTTTATTACAATATAAGATTAAAATAAAGTTTATCTATAGTTTTAAATATAAGCACTATCTCAAAATTTTCAAAGATATTAGATGTTATATTACAAAAGATACTATTAATTTAGTTTTAAATTTGCATATTTACAAGAGTGATAATCCTATATTTATGGTTAAAGACCTTAATTATTTTAGTGAAATGTTAATATATATATATATATATATATATATATATATATATATACTATCTTTCTCAAATAATTTATATATGCATGATTTTTCTTTCATGCTTTCATTTGCCATACTATTTGTATATATATATTATAAAGAACAATGTTTACTTTCCTGTTACTATCATTTATATTATAAACATATTATTTACATATTATATTTCTCCTCCATTCTATATGATATTTATAAAATATGCAATACATCATAATAGAATAGTTTCTTTATGTAATATCAAATTTATTGATCAAGGGGTAAAAAAGACCTTTACAAGCTAGTTATGTACTGATTTGGGTTTTAAAAATGAAAATATAAGAGAAACTATTCCATTATGAGGTATAAATTTCTTACATCATAACGGAATAGTTTCTTACATAATGATCATATGAACATTGTAATATATTTAAAATTAATTTTAATGAGTAGAAAATATATCACATTTTAAACCCGTCTTAACTTTTATGAATATTTTTGCAACATAAACAGTCATCACAATTGTAAAATTATTAGGCTAAGCATGGTTTTTGGATATCTCTTCAGATATTAATAGGATCCATTCGGTTGTCGATTTCTTTGGGTTTTGGAAAAAACCATTCATCCGGATACTATAAAAAAAAAATTCGACTTTGAGTCGAGTTTTCTTGATCATGGTAGGTTTGATTTTAACCGAGATAACCAAAATACCTGATTAGGTTTGGGTATTTTATATCTAAACTACCTAAACTTATCTGAAATCTTTAGTAGATATGGTTCAAATCAGTTATTTTATCCAAAAGTAACCATAGATACAATTTGATTTGAATATTTTGTATCCAAAGTATTCATTTCTATCCATAAATACCTACATAATTAATATATTTGACTTAATACTAGTCAAAATCTAGTAGACATTAATACCACTACTTGAAATACAGTAAGAGTTATTCTAGAAATAAAATAATAAATTAATATTTTTCCTTAATACTAGAAAAATTTGAGCTTTGAAAGTATACAAATTATATTTTTTTATATTGTTAAAATCATTTATAATGTATGCTATATATAGACATCATATCTTCACATTTTGTAATCCATGCTTAGTTTTTATATTTAAATTTATATTATTTAGAATCTAGTTAATTATATACTGATTTTAATATTATTAATTTTAAGTTCTAAGACCTGTTACTATTATAGATGAAATAAAATAAAATATTAACTAATACAAGTGAATATATTTTTATAAAAAATTGATATTTAAAAAAAAATATTTATGAAAAACCTTCTAATTTAATATGAAATTTTTAATATATGTTTTCCAAATAAACAACTGTAAAGGAATTAGTATTGTGAGAAATGTAATGAGTATCTCACCAATAATATAGTATAATCTAAGATCAGTTTCTCAAACTAAACAGCAATAAAATTAGTTTAATATTGATTAGATACCTAATGAATATTTCACTTTTGTGGATGCTCTCACAATTTTTAATTGTTTCTTTGTTGTATAGAAACCCAATGCCTCCTTATATACTCAATACCACATTTGAGCGGCCACAGACCCAGTTCATACTTCATATAATTTCCGAAATACTCTGATAAAAACTCCAAAGACCCAACAATGGCTTGCAAACTCCTTTGCCTCCTCATCTTCGTGACCTTCGTTACCCAAGGTATTTATATTTTTCAATAATTCTTAGATGTTTTTTTTTTTTTGGAAGAAACCATTCATTTTTAGATCACCAAAAAAAAAAAAAAAAACCCTTCATTTTTATAGGAAAAGAAGAAATATTATTCATAGATTCTTTTATAGATGTAAGTCGATATGTCATATACTAGATCAAACTTTTATGAACAATATTACGTCCATTAGTGTAAGTTTGAACCTATGTAATGATAAAACAACAATATTACAACAAAGCACTAGTCTAAATGTTCTATTCATATACCAAATCTAATTAATATTTAAGGACTAAAAACTAATTAACAGTTTTATTATATAAAAATTGCACCCAATAACTAAGAAAAGAAACAAAATTCACATATTAACCAAAATCTCCCCCTCTTTCCTACTTTCTCTTCCTATCTCTTTCTACTCTCTCTCCCAAAATCTAATTTCTCTCTTTTTTTTTGGTTATTTGGCAAATAAGCCCTTTATTATATGATTTTTCTCTAAAAAAGAAAATTTACTATAATATATTTCCTTTGAAAATTTGGAAGGATATGGGTGTGACCGTAGCAATCTAACTCTGAAACAATCAAGGACCGGCAACTTGTATAAGGACATAACAGAGTGGGAAGTGAGATTAACGAACCCATGTCCATGCGATTTCAAGAACGTAAAGTTGTCATGCGCCGGTTTCAAATCGGTCATACCCATTGATAAATCGGTGTTGTCAAAATCTGGTAACGACTGTCTCCTAATCAACGGAAAACATGTCGGGTACAAGTCGGACTACGTTTTCAGATATGTGTGTGCCACTAGTTTCAACTTCAAGATCACTGATGCCACAATCGCTTGCTCTTGAGTTTATTCTACCCAAATTGTATGCGGTTTAATTCAATCTTGGTTCATGTTAGCTTTAACTATTTTAAGTACATGAAACTCATGATATCTAATCCACTATTGTGAGCATTATTAATATGAGATAAATAAAGTATTAAAATAAATCAGTAAAAGATAAATCCTTTAAGATTATAAAATAAAGTATAATGTTTGCGAAAATTAATAAAAAAAATTGAGAGATAGAAAAGTGCGATTAAAAAGTGATCTTGGATTGAAGAGTTCCGGCTTTGCATGTGAGTGATTAAGCTACGGTACTTCAGATCCATCTCTGGTTTACTTGTGGAGGGCTCAGTTTCTTCTTTTCCAAAAGGTGGTGAGATGTTTTAGGAGAAGAGCTTAGTGTTGGTGTCGTGTCTAAAGCCTAAATCTGGTGGGGTAAGTGTTGCATATAATCCTTGTCATAAGCAGAGCCGGCCCAAAAGGGAAGCGGGTCAAGCCCATGCTTCCGGCCGCCAGATAATTATTATTATTTCGGTCACATTTTTGGCAAAATATTCGCCAGCTGAGATGGTTGTTACAACATTATTAAATTTTCAATTTCACGAGTTCGAACCTTTGGTTCTTCATTTGACAATTTTTTTTTTAGTAATTAATAGGCCAATAAATTTTTGTTTGCTTCTGGCCCACATATTTCTAGGAGGGGCTCTGGTCATAAGTCTGAAGATCTGTTAGTAACATGTTGTTTGTTCTGGGAGTGCCTCGATTGGAGATATGTTATTTGTGATTCTGAAGTTAAATCTTGGCTTTTTGTGAAGTTTCTTCTAGAATATGATTATGATGTCGTCGGCCATGGATAAGGCTCTTATGGCCTTGTCTTTGGATGAAGAAGATTTACCGTTTGATATGCCATATTTGCCTGAATATTGTTCAAGTGAGAAGAATGAATTAAGTCTGATTGGAAGGATTTTAAATCCTCATGAACAAAAGATGTCTAGTCTTATTCTGGATATCCCCCGTAAATGGCAGAAGCAAGGAAAAGTCAGAGGAGTCACACTGTCAAAGCAAAAATTCCAGTTTATTTTCAAGTATGATCTGCTAGAGGTATTGGAGAAAGGGATTCATACTTTTAATGAATGGACTATTGTCCTGGAAAGATGGTCTGAATTCCTGGTGCTGAGTCTTTGCAATTCATTCCAATTTGGGTTCAAATTAGAAACATCCCTATGAATTACTATATTGAGAAAGCTATTTGGACTCTTAGGGATTTAGCGGGTCAAGTAACAGAGGTGGCCATTGATCCTAATAAAGCTCAAAGCAGAGAGTATGAAAGAGTGAAGATAAGATTTGATGTTTCTAAACCACTGAAGCGGGAGAAGATTATCAACTTACTTAAAGGTGGATCTACCAAGATATCTTTCACTATGAAAGGATTCAGAAGCGATGTTATTCTTGCCAGAGATTAACTCATGATAAATCTGTGTGTCCTATTGAAGTTATGAAAAGACAAGCTTTAGCAGAAGCAAGAAGATCTTGCAAATTGATTTCAAAACCATCTCGAATTCTTGTTCTTAAGCCATCAGATCCTCTTTTGGTGTTTTATCTGAAAGCCAAGTGGGTATAAATCCAAATACTGGAAGACTAAAGATCACAGAGGAGGTTCTGGAAGGAATGAGGCAATATTTACTTGCGGTTGATGGTGAAGAAAGGAAGATTAGAGAAGAGAGAATCAAGAACTCTGTTGGTGAAGATGAAAAGGATGTGATTCTACAAAAATATGCTCTTAGTCTTGAACCTATTATTTCTATTACCAAAGATTTAAACAAAGGGAAAGGTATTGTGTTTGGTTATGACTGATAAATCTTCATCTCATTCTGAACCTAGAAGATTTCAAGGACCTAAACTGCTTGCTTCAGCAATTGATTATGGTCCTAGAGTTTATGCTTCTCCTTTACCGGTGTGGGAAAGTCTTGGAATAGATTACAGGGATTCTTCTTTTGGATTTGCTTTGTCTAAAGATGATTCTATGGTTTTTAGGAGAGGCTTCCATGGAGCTACTCCTTCTGGAATCAGTCAAAAACAGAAAGCTGTAAGAAAAAGATCCAGCAAAAGTAAAATAACTCCAAAGAAAGCAGTTGATTTGGTTGACAAAGATTCAATCATTAAGAAGGCTGGTAGTGACGTGGGAACTTTAGAGAAAAGGAAGATGTCTGAAGAGATTGAGGGAAATTCCAAAGCCATAAGGCAAAAGGTTTCAGTGATAGATCCGAATGAGGGACCGTCCAATCCATAATGAGCATAATGTCTTGGAATTGTCAAGGAATGGGACGGTCTCACGACTTGACAATTCCTCGCCTTATGGAAATACGTAAAAAATATTTTCCTCAGGTGCTCTTTATTATGCAAACTATGCATACTAGGAGTGTATTAGTAGATATACAAGTCTGGTTAGGATATGATCGAGTTTTCAATATATATCCTATTAGGAAAAGTGGGGGTATGGCAGTTTTCTGGAAAAGTTCTTTGGCAGTTGATTTGTTAAGTAGAGATAAAAATCTAATAGACCTTGAAGTTCATTCGGGGGATAAGAAGTTTTTTGCAAGTTGCGTTTATGGAGATCCAATAGAGAGTAGAAGAAGTAAAGTTTGGAAAAGAATTCAGAGGATTGGAGGTAATATAAATCTTTCATGGTGCATGTTTGGAGATTTCAATGCTATCAGACATATTGGTGAGAAGTTGGGAGGTCCTAAAAGAAGAGACTCAGCATTTACACAGTTTAATGAAATGCTTAGGAGTTGTAAAATGGAGGAGATCATGAGTAGTGGAGATCGATTCACTTGGGGTGGTACTAGAGGAAAACATAGCATCTAGTGTAGACTGGATCGGTGTTTTGCTAATTTAAAATGGAGGAATTTGTTTCTGGTGGATAATCGAGTTTTTCTAGAGAAAAGAGGATCAGATCATAGACCTGTTTTGATAAACCTAATAAATTCTTCAGAGAAGTACAGAGGGAATTTAAACAAACATAGACCTGGTACAGAAGGATCAGATCATAGACCTGTTTCTGAATAATCCTCATGTGAAAGAGACAGTCTTAAAGCTTGGTTTGGCAGAGACTGTTCTGTTTCTTGTAGAGTATCAGACATAATAAGAAATTGCAGAAGTTCCTAAGTAATTGGAAGAAGAATTTTAAACTTAATGCTTTGGATAAAATCACAAAGATTCAAGAAGCTTTGGAGGAAGAACAATCCTTTTTAATTCCTAGAAGATATAAAAACTTTTTCTTGAAACAAGAACTAATGAAAGCTTATCGGAAGGAATAATCTTTTTGGAGTCAAAGAAGTAAGGAAAGGTGGCTTAATCTAGGAGACAAGAACTTCAAATTCTTTCACGCCTTAGTGAATTCTTTTTAAAAAAAAAAGAATGAGATTGTTATGCTACTGATGGACTTGGAACTAATTAGGGTTGTGTCTGATGAAGAAATTGAAGAAGTTGTTTTCTCGATCAACCCTTCTAGTGCACCTGGTCCAGATGGTATGACTGGTCTCTTCTTCCAGAAGTTTTGGAAGGACATTGGATTTCATGTAAAAGCTGAAATTAAAGATTGTTTTACCAGTAGTGTCTTTCCGAAAGAATGGAACCATACTCACATTTGTCTCATTCCTAAGGTAACAAATCATTCTCAGATGGTTGATCTTTGGCCTATAAGTCTTTGCTCTTTCTTTTATAAAATCATTTCCAAGATTATAGTTAAAATACTGGAACTTCTGCTTCCTGTGATTGTATCTCCATGCCAGTCGGCGTTTGTGCCTGAAATACATATTTCTGACAACATATTGATTGCACATGAGATAGTTCACAGCCTCAAGACGTCAAAGCATATTTCAAATGAGTTTATGGCAGTCAAAACTGATATGTCAAAGGCTTATGATAGGGTTGAGTGGAAGTATATAAGAAGTCTTCTCCAAGCTTTAGGTTTCCATGCCAAGTGGATTGATTGGGTGATGTATTGCATTTCTTCTGTCACGTTTTTAGTGCTTCTTAATAATCAACATCACAATTTGATTTTTCCTAAGAGGTTTTCGGCAAGGTGACCCTTTATCTCCATTTCTATTTGTTTTGTGCACAGAAGGTTTGTCTCATCTCTTGTTGAAGGCAGAAGGTAGAAAACTTTATTTCTGGAATTAAATTCTCTTCAAATGGACTTTCGATAAGTCACCTTTTTTTTGTGGATGATTCTCTCTTTATGTGTAAAGCGTTGTTGGTATAAGCAGAGGTCTTACAGAAGGTTCTACATCAATATGGAGAAGCTACTGGTCAGGTCATAAATTTAGATAAATCAGCCATTACTTTTGGGTCTGGAATCTCACAACAAGTGAAAGTTTCCATTTAGAATAGTCTTGGTATTTTCAATGAAGGAGGATTGGAAAATATCTTGGTCTGCCAGAATGTTTCAGTTGGTCCAAGATTGAATTGCTAAAGTACATTCAAGTTAATTTGAAATCCAAACTGCCAGGCTGGTATGCAAGATGCTTATCTCTTGGAGGAAAATAAATATCATTAAAGCCGTTGCTCTTGCACTACCAGTTTATGCAATATGTTGTTTTTAAATTTCCCAAAGCTACCATTGAAAACTTTCATCCGCAATGGCAGGGTTCTGGTGGAGTTCTTTTGAACACAAAAGGAAGATTCATTGGTTGAAGTGGGAAAAGCTTTGTATCCCAAAGAAACTTGGAGGCTTAGGTTTCAAGGACTTAGAAAGTTTCAACAAGTCTCTCTTAGCGAAACACACATGGAAAATGATTCAGGAGCCAGAGTGTCTCATGGCCAGAGTTTTGAAGAGTAAATACTTTGAAAATGGATCGATCATTGAGGCAGTTTTAGGTTCCAAACCTTCTTATGGATGGAGAAGTGTTCTTCATGGTAGAAACTTGTTGGTGAAAGGAATCGGAAAGGAGGTTGGTAATGGAGAATATTTAAGAGTTTGGATTGATCCTTGGTGTGATTTCGGTGGTAAATTTAATCCATGGATGAAGCACCCCCTAATAAACCTTGATCTTATGGTAAGTGATCTTCTTGATCATGAAACTGGTGGCTGGAAGGCTCAGTTAATATCTGATCTTTTCTTTGTGGAAGATAGTAAGGCAATTTTGAAAATCAAGCCTCTCACTGATCATGATGATTTCTGGACTTGGCTACACACTTAAAATTTGGCTATTGGCTTGCTTCTCACTCAAACCTGAAATAAATGTTACAGGAGGCAAACTCTCAACCCTCAGTGAATTGTCTAAAAGAACAAGCTTTTCTAGCTTGTAATGAACCAAAGATTAAGGCGTTCCTTTGGAGAACTTTGAATGATGCTATTCTTGTTGCTATCACCCTATCAAGAAGAGGAATGAAAACTGACATTTGTTGTCAATATTGTGGGATGGAACCAGAATCTAGCAGTCATGTTCTTTTCACATGTCATGTTAGAAAAATTTGGGCATTGTCATCATTTCCTATGCCGCATAATGGTTTCCCTAAAGAGTCTATCTATGTCAATTTCCATTATCTATACCAAATGAGCAAGAATATCAATATTCCGCTGGAAATTAAAAGATTCTTCCCGTGGGTTTTATGGTTCCTTTGGAAGAACATGAATAAGTTTATTTTTGAAGGCAAGAAAATTGATGGAAGAGACATTATTACCAAGATAAAGGAAGAAACAAGTGTTTGGTTTTTGTCTCAAGAACTCAATGCACAAGAGGAGGAGAAAGATAAAAAAGACTATGGAAGACTGATTAGGACTTGGTCAAAGCCTAGTGTGAACTGGTTTAAATGCAATGTTGGCGTTTTTTTTGGGCTACGAGTTCTCATATTAAAGGGTGTTCATGGGTGGTTAGAGACCATGAAGGTTTAGTGAGATGGCATAGTAGAAGAGCTTTCTCTAGAGTTCAGAACATCAAAGATGCAAAGATGTGTGGTTTTGGTTGGGCTTTTGAGAGTATGAGTGCTCATAGATTGAACCACATAGTTTTTAGACTAGAAGAACCTACGTTTGCATGTTTCATTGAACGACCAAAAGCATGGCTATTTTTCCGTGTGGACAGTACCATATTATTAAAGATTTTGAAGAGAATCCCTAGTTGGAAGATTCAAGTGGAGACTTCGGATACCAACAGAGGATCATATCCCATAGCTAAAGTGCCACTATTCCAAGATTTGGTCAATTCTATGTTGTTTTGGGCCCCCATGTGGCTTGCTGATTTCTTTGATAATGAGAAAGCCTTATCCTCTGTTTAGGTATTGCTACTGTGTGCTTATTTTTTTTGGTTCTAAGCCATGTTTGTTTTTTCTTTTTTTTTTCATGTGATGTGTTGTTGGTTGGCTTAGGATGGCTGTAAAAAATTTTATGTGTATTGACTTTGTACATTGATCTATGTTAATATATATAACATTTTGAGGAAAAAAAAATCCTTTAAGATTAAAGGGCTGATATTTTTTTAACACTGGGTAAATCACCAATACATCATCATATAATTTCTAATTCTATTACAATGATATGATGATCAACTACCTAAAACATATTCAATATTGATAAACAACTCTACGAATAATATGATTCCACGATAAATCTTTCCCTGAGATAATTGGATCAACGGATGGTTTTACATATACGACATTCTCGATGGAAATGATCTCTCTGTAGTATATTATCACAATTAATGTCTCTATTTGCAGTAGTTTGAAACCTCTGAGAAGCTATGCATCTTAAAATTTTCAAGAAATTGTATTGTCTTGGACTTGAACTCCAGACATGGGTGTAGAAGCCTAAGCTACGGTGCTTCCACAACTAAAAGACTAGTTAGAATGAGTCATAACTTTTTGTTTTTGATTTTAGAATTTTAGCCATTGATTTATTTGCTGTAAATTATTTTATTGTACTATTGTAAAACATTATTTTCTGCTGTAGAAAAAAAACTTTCTATAACTATATTTTAATTTTCTTGAGATTTTTTATTGTATATTTATTAAAAAAAAGCTTAATTGGTTGATGTATCTTGTGTTAGATTAAATTCGGTTGTCGTATAATCAAACAACCATGATATTTAAAAAAAGATGAAATATTTATACAAAAAAAAAATAAGTTTTGTTAAGTTGTTGTTAAATAGTACCGAAGTTAAAAGTATTATTAAATCATCAAAATCTATCTTTATGTCCCTCCTTTTTTAGATAACAGAATTATGGAAATTTGACAATATATCAGAAACAAAATTATTTTCAAGCCAGAACATTGATCGATTTATATAATCAACAGAAATACTCCCTCTTTTGTTGTTATCTTTCTCTGGCGCATGCACTTCTGCATCCCCTCCTTTCTTATTTGTTTTCTTCTTCTTCCACATCACTCATCACTCCTACCAAGAGTCTTTCACTTCCTGTCATTTCTTCTCAGTTCCACCATTTTCCTTCTTCAAATTTAACGTCCCGGCTTGTTATTATTTTATTGGTCTCTGAATCATAGATTAAATATGCCTTAGATTCTTTACTCATTCTAAACATCACACACCTTTTTCTTTTTAATCCGACTTGATGTGGCTTTGATATGGCACCAAAAGCAACACAGCCAAACAACTTCAGATTCTCTACTGATGATCTTTGATTACTCCATTTTTCTCCTGGTGTAACATCTTTCAAGACAGTCACTAGACTTCGATTCAGAATATAAACTGCATATTCGGATGCTTCTGACTAGAACATTCTCGGCACCTTTATCTTAATCAACATGCATCTAGTCACATTCATTATGCTTATATGCTTACTTTCTTCTACCCCATTTTTCTGTGGAGAATAGGCAGCAGTGGGTTGTCTCCTAATACCACTCCCTTTGCAAAACTCCTGAAAAGATGTGGAATTGTACTCTCTTCCTCGATCAGATCTTAAGTATGCTAAAGTTTCTCCAATTTCTTTCTCTATTGATGCCTTCCACTCCCGTTACTTAAAGACTTGAAATGCTTCAGACTTTTTTTTTGTCAAAAAAACAGGTCCAACACTTTCAGCTGTGATCATCAATAAAGTTGAACAAGTAATGCCTCCCTCCTTCTGAAGTTTGTGCAATAGGTCGACAAATATCAGTGTGAATCAGCTCAAGTCTTGTGCTTGCTCTCTGTATACTCTTCTTGGGAATGTTCTCATGATTTTGTTTTTTACTGATGCACACATCACAAAAAAACTCCATTCTCGTTGATAGTTCTTCTCAAACCATCTACCTTTCTCAGCAAGAGTTTGAATATATTTGTAGTTCAAGTGACTAAACATCCCATGCAATAACTAATTTTTGCTTTCAATTTTAATCTGCAAGAAGGTGGAATATGCCGCCTCTACCACAAACATCCTATTCCTTGATATGTTTGAATGGATAATCGATTTTCTTTCTTGTTTGTGCCAAATCTCACCGGTGACATCCTCTATGATGATTCGAAGGCCTTTCTACTGAAGTTTTCCCACACTTAAGAGATTAATTTTCAGTTATGGGACACAATACACTGAGGTAATCACTTGTGTTCAACCATTGATCTGAATTTGAAGATCTACCTTTATTTCTACAAACAATTCATTGTCATCTGCCATCTTGACATCCAGTCTGAATTTGCCATCAAACTTGATAAATCATACCTTAGTTCCACACATGTGGTTGATGGACCCGGAATCTAGAAACCATACATGCTCTTCTTCAGCCTTTTTCGGTTC
>CAJHQQ010004343.1:0-29720 GCA_905132885.1 Moricandia moricandioides | reverse complement strand
TTCTGATGTCACTGTGATGTGATCATGGAAAGCACCAAGCATGAACCTGAACCTGAAGAGCTTGTAGCTGAGGATGCAACCCTTTAAAGAGTGCATTTGATGTGATCAAGGACTCGGAATCACTAAGGGAGAACAAGGAGAGTCTAGATGAACACAATGAAGCCACATTGCTTACCAACAACTTGCGTGATGAATGCTTCTAGCCATTCCTGAGAGGTCCCATGACTCGTTCCAGAGTCAAGAAGCTAAAGAGAATGTTGTTGGATTACTCACTTCACATCCACAACAACAAAGTCTTGGACAAGGTCTGAATCCGAGATGTCTTGATCACCATTCAAGCCATCTCTACATCAAGCTGAGTTAGTGTCTAGCAAGACATGGGGTGTGTGCTCTTTTCCTGCTTTTGGTTTTGTCCCACGAGGTTTTCCGGAGGAAGGTTTTTAACGAGCCACACTTGTCTACACATCACCTAAGTGCTATTCTCGGTCCAAGACTATAGAAGTTTACATTTTTATTTCATTCCATTTAAAAGCTTATGTTAAACTCTCTTTTCCTTTTTTGATTCATGTCGAACCCTAGAGGATTTGTCTCTGGTTTCTTATTTAAAGGGTTTCTCTACACCCTTATGTAATCATCCAATCTTTTCTATACAAGTTATATTCATCTTTGCGGCTCTCTCTCTCTCTAAAAGAAGTGTTGGGCCCAAAGTCTGGTGTGTCATATCAGAGGCTAAGGGTGTGTTAGTTTGGTGTGTAATATCCGAACCATTCATCTAGGAGTATCAAAGAGATCATCCATCCCTCTTGTGTCACCATCAATCCACACGCCTGAAGGACTTGAGTCTTTTTGATTCGTTCTTGCAGGATTATCCATTCCCATCAACCAAAGAGCATCCTAGGGACGCATCACACTTGAGGCTGGTCCTCATCATCTCGTCATGGTTGCTACCATGCTTGGTTAAGTTGCTCGGTCATAGCTTCCATGAGGAGTTTGTTTCTCCTGACGAGTTCAAGCCTCTTCCTCAGACTCGGACACCATGTACCTGCTTAAATACAAACAAGACAACCAGTAAAGAGTTCTAGGGAAGGAGACAAGCAAAAAGGGAAAAGAAAAAACAAGTAAAAAGGAAAAACAACCAAGCTTCTCTCGCAAGACAACTAGTGAAAAGGAAATCGGCTTAAAAAGGAAATCGATTGCAAGCAAAATGGAACAACTTCTAATCTTTTTTCCTAAACTCTTCTAAGCTTTCCTAGCAACCTAATAAACTTCTCTTACTCGTGTTCTAGGTGATAAACAACTCAGAGCAAGACACAAAGAAAATCGACAAGTAAAGGTATGCGGCTTAGGGTTTTTCTCTCACTAGGGTTTCCGGATGAGTCCAAATAAGGAAAATCTAAATTCTTGTCTAAACTTTCATGCAGTCACGAGCAGCCCTAAAGGTAAAAGAAGTTCTAATGCTTATTCAGGTTGATTTAGAATTGAACACGGATTGAATAACAAAAGAACACACCGGAGAAGACAAGATGCTACACGGATGCGATTAACAAAAGTAAACAAGAAATCAAACAAGAAAAAAAACAAAGAGAGAACGAGTACTTCCCAACCAAAGTTGCTCTGATACCACTTGATGCGTCCCTAGATGCTCTTTGGTTGATGGGAAAGGATAATCCTTGCAAGAACGAATCAAAGAGACTCAAGTCCTTCAAGGCGTGTGGATTGGATGGTGACACAAGAGGGGATGGATGATCTCTTGATACTCCTAGATGAATGGTTTGGATATTACACACCAAACTAGACACCCTTAAGCTCTGGATATGACACACCAGACTCGGCACACTTCTTTTAGAGAGAGAGAGAGCCGCAAAAGATGAAAGAACTTGTATAGAAAAGGTTGCGTGAGTACAATAGGGCATAAGGGACCCTTTAAATAGGAAACCAGAGACATGCCTCTACGGTTTCGACAATGATTCAAAAAAGGAAAGAAATAAAAAATATAGTCTAAAGTTTAAAATGAAATAACATGTAACTTCTATTAGTCTTGGACCGAGTGTAGCACTTAGGTGATTTGTAGACATGTTGTGGCCTCGTTAAAAACCTTCCTTCTAGAAAACCTCGTGGGACAAAACCAAAAGCAAGGAAAAGAGCACGCACTCCATGTCTGCCTAGACACTACCCTCAGTTTGGTGTAGAGATGGCTTGAATGGTGATCAAGACATCTCGGATCAAACCTTGTCCAAGACCTTCTTGTTGTGGATGTGAAGTGAGTAATCCAACAACATTCTCCTTAAGCTTCTTGACTCTGGAACGAGTCATGGGACCTTCATGAATGGTTAGAGCATCCTCATCAAATGGTTGATGCATTGTGGGCTTCATGTTGCTCATCTAAACTCTCCCCATTGTCTTCCTTAGTGATCCGGTCCATGATCACATCATGTGAGAAGCATTGTGAATAGAATTTAAAGCATTGACACTACTGATGTTACCAGAGTTTGCATTGAGAGCCTTTATAAGTGCTTCAATGTCTGACTTGCGTATGAAAGCATCCTCTTGGGGAGCTGGAGTAGTGGTTTGAGATGATCCACCAGCATGAGTGGTTGACATCATTGCCCTTCCATCTTCTCCCATGCGCATAGAGATGGCATTGTTTGGTTGCACTTCTTGAACTCTTGCTTCATGTGCTCTGCCTTGGTTGAACTTGTTTGTTGAGGTTGGCCTGGGGTGAGGGTGAAGTATCCAGCAGTTGCTTTTGGAGTGACCTTGCTTCTTGCAATGCTCACAAGTCACACGCCTCTCTCCTCCAGGCTTGTAAGCTGCTTTGTTTGCTACTGGTGCTTCCACTTTCTCAACCTTGTTAGCCATAGATAGTTCTCCTTTCCCACCAAACAAACCATCTGAGCCTAGCTCCTTCTGAAGTTGAGCACACACATCATCATAGCTTGGAAGCTCCTTAGCTCTCAATATGTGTTTGAGCACATCGTTAAAGCTTGAATTGAGTGTAAGGAGTAGTCCAAAGACTTTGTCTTGCTCACGCCTCTCTTCAAGGATGCTAGGGTCAGTAGTGTTTGGCCTTAACATCTCAAGTTCAGACCACAACTGACTGTACTTCCCAAGGTGCTTGGTGAAGTCCATCTCTTCTTGCTGCAAGTTGTTGATAGCTCTCTTTACTTCAAAGATTCTGGTAAGGTTTGAAGTGTTACCATAGACTTTTTGTAAGGTATCCCACAGTTGCTTTGCAGTCTCACAGTGAGAATATGCCTCCATAATAGGTGTATCCAGGGAGCTTTGCAAGACAGATAGCACCATGAGGTCTTCCTGACCCCATTTGCCTTCATCTATCACTACAACCTCCTTGCCATCTTCTCCTTGGGTGATTCGTCTTGGTGCTTCACTTGAAGTGATATGCTCCCATAGACCTCTTCCTCCAAGGGCTGTTTTAGCCAATCTTGACCATATAAGGTAGTTAACACCTTTCAGAGTACCCGGAATGAGCAAAGGCCTATGCTGCTCCATTCTTTACTTGTTATTGTCCAGCGGATAAAAGAGTGCGCCAAAAGGGAAATTTGAATTTTGAAGACTGGACACGAGAGAAACCAAGGAGAATCAAGGTATACTCTCTGGAGTTGAAGTGAGAAGGACAGAAAAGAGTGAGCACTTCCAAGGGTTTCAAGAAAACTCGTCAAGAACAAGTCCTATTACCCACTGGATAAAAGAAAATGCGAGAAGAACTAGGGAAAGTAAACCGAACAAAGAAAAGAGTAAGCTTAGAAAGGTAGATTTGCGGAAGGAAATGTTGTTTTAGGAGCTTTATGGCTCTGATACCATGTAAGAAAATGAAGAACAGAGTGAAGAACAGAGTGAAGAACAAGAGAGAAAGAGAGAACCGGGAGAGAAAGAGAGAGGGATACTCGACAAGAGAGAGAGAGTAAAGAAGGATCAGATTTCCTTGCTTAATTTAGTCTGGGTACATACATTATTTAAAGACAAACTTGGACAGACAGAAAAGAATAAAATAGTGTGGTCTGGCTTGTGAAAGTGACCCTTCCTAAACGGCTCCCAAGCTTAACCCACACATGTGATCTTTAGTCTATTTTATTCCCACTTGCCTCAGCTCCTCTCCAACGGATACCTCCCCTCTTTTGAACTTCAAATATGCTTCTGAATGAGTAGCTGGTCGAGTCTACATGTTTCCTTTCCTTCCAAGTCACTCTAGGTTTAGGTTTAGTTGCTTGGAAGTCAAGGCTGTACGGACTGCCTTGTGTGTCACGCATGAATGGACTAACCCTATTTTCCATTAGTCTTTTTATTCCTCAGATCAATAGAACCAGGGAGATGAGCTTGCTGGTTTGAAGATCAAGATACCCCCATTCCATGGCAAGGCTGATCCGGATGCCTACCTTGAGTGGGAGAAGAAGATTGAAAGCCTTGATGGAAAGGAACCAGTGGAAACATGGCCTAAGCTGAGGGCTATGATGCGTAGAGAGTTTGTTCCAAGAAGATACCACAAGGAAGTACTTCGAAAGCAGTCTGAGACCAAACTATGCTCTTCAAACTCAGTCCACAAACAACAAGACAGCATGACATCACGTCCATTCAGTGATATTGGATCATCTAGCAAGGAACCAATCTGTTATAACAAGGAGAAGACAGTCTCTAAGCCATTTAAAGAAGATAAACAATTCTGTTTATTCAGTGAAAAGGATAAGGAGGCATTGTTACAAGTAATGATGGATGTGGAGAAGCAAATCAAACGGACCAACACAGCACGTCCATCCATTGAAACACAGCATCAAGAACCGGCACCAGTTGCGCCTATCCAAAAAGATCAAGACAAAGTAACCTCCCATATCTTTCATAAAGAAGAAAAGCCTGTTCAGAACGTCATGGTCCCTTTAAAACAACACATGGTAGCAGAGAAGACACCCAGGGAATCTCAGAGAGCTCGTAGAATGAATCAACTAATTGTCTTTGATCCATGCGATTTCCAAAGGACCTTCTTAGGTACTTTTCTGTTCACCCCTTTTGTTTGGTACAAGAAAGGAGAAGTGGAACTATCAAGACACGACTTGGACACGAGACATGTTGTATTTGAGCCTGGAGGAGAGGTCTTGAACCAGAAGCACAAGATCAAACAGATTAAGAAGAGTTCAGCTGCATCAACATTTGATTTTGTAGATTTCTCATCCTCTGAAGATAAAGGGTTGCACGTCTCAGCTCAGCAAGAGTTTCACTATGAAACCAACTGGAGAATGAAGCCAATTCAGTCACGGATCCAACAAACCAGACAACGCAGAAAATGGCCTCCTGATCATCAAGATATTGCTAGTTTTGCAAAACATGTCGGTTTGGATCTTTCCCAAGAGAAACTTATATCTGATTGTGCTGGAAGATTACAGACCTACTCGTGGAGACCTAGGGAATGTTTCCACAAGATTATCACCTTTGGAGAGTGCTCTGTTCGTGCTAGAACAAGTTGGGGTCATAAGGAGTTTGAAGTTGATCAAAAGGACTTGCATCTTGACCATATCAAGATATGGAAGCCACCAGATATGCATCAACTTCAGTACCAATGCAAAGATTATCAAAATATAATTGGAGATGAAGAATTCACTAGAGTCAATGGTGAAGTGATTACTGGAGCAGGAGAAGAACTCATGTTTTCTTCTCAAATCAAAGAGAAACCACCAGAGGAACTTAGTCTACAACAATCTCCAAAGAAACCAACCCGGGGTAACTATCTAAACTCAAAGAAAAACATGAAACCTGATTTGCTTGCTGTTGATACAGGTCAAACTGTTGTGAGATCTACCATTTTCGAAAAGAGAAGCTATAAGAATGATCAGAGTATCAAGAATGGGTTGTTGGCTAAGTTGATGATGCAACAATCAAACCTTGGAAACTGTCTAGCCGCCAGCTTTGACATAGGGACAGTCCGAGGGTCATATCTCAACAACCACAAGGAATTAACCATCAAACTCGACTGCCATGGAAAACTTAACTCATCAGGGTCTCACATCGATTTGGAATCAAGTCCAAACATTCTCAGATGAAAGAGTTATGGGTTCTACAAATCGGGTGATCCTGTATTGGCTATCTTTGAATTTTTCTGAGTTTAAAACATCTCAATCCTATGTATGGCGACCAGGTGAGCATGCTAAGGTAAGTGATCATGTTTTCAAAGTTCTTTTATCAATTACACAGATATGATGCACTTGTTTTTGTCAAAAGAGCCATGTGCAGATTATGATGAAGCTTGGAAGCATACAAGAAGAAAGAACAAGCGTGTGGAAGACAAGCGGTTCAAGCCACCTGATTTGGATCAGGATAAGCACCAAGACGTCACTGGATTCATCCTCATCAAAGAAGCACCACCAGAGGCAGCACACAAGCCAAAACCAAGCAAAAACCAATTTGGGATAAGATTATTACTCTTTGATAAACTTTCATGTGCTAACTTGCTTTGTTTCAATATATCAGGTTTGAGTAAGGAATCAGGAACTAAATGGATTAATGCCTTCTACATATCCAAACCAGTCAGCAACAATGCCTATCAAAGAGGCTTGCAAGGTAAGTGTAATCTGATTTTGAACTTCGATGTTACTGACTTGGTCCCCTCTATTGTAGGTAAAACAGATTTGAGGACAAATCTTTTTGAAGAGGGAGGGGATGATGTGATCATGGAAAGCACCAAAGAATGGAAGTATGAACCTGAAGGGCTTGTAGCTGAGGATGAAACATTTAAGAGTGCATATGATGTGATCATGGACCGGATCACTAAGGAGAACAAGGAGAGTCTAGATGAGCCACATGAAGCCACATTGCACCAACAACTTGGTGATGATGCTCTAGCCATTCCTGAAGGTCCCATGACTCGTTCCAGAGTCAAGAAGCTTAAGGAGAATGTTGTTGGATTACTCACTTCACATCCACAACAAGAAGGTCTTGGACAAGGTTTGATCCGAGATGTCTTGATCACCATTCAAGCCATCTCTACACCAAACTGAGTTAGTGTCTAGGCAAGACATGGGGTGCGTGCTCTTTTCCTTGCTTTTGGTTTTGTCCCACGAGGTTTTCCAGGAGGAAGGTTTTTAACGAGGCCACAACTTGTCTACACATCACCTAAGTGCTATTCTCGGTCCAAGGCTCAATGAAGTTACATTTTTATTTCATTTTAAACTTATGTTAAACTTAGACTATAGTTTTCTTTCTTTCCTTTTTTGATTCATTGTAGAAACCCTAGAGAGTATGTTCTCTGGTTTCTTATTTAAAGGGTTCTCTACACCCTCTTGTACTCATCCAACTTTTTCAATACAAGTATCATTCATCTTATAAGGCTCTCTCTCTCTCTAAAAGAAGTGTGCCGAGTTCTGGTGTGTCATATCCAAAGACTTAAGGGTGTTTAGTTTGGTGTGTCATATCCAAATCATTCATCTAGGAGTATCAAGAGATCATTCATCCCTCTTGTGTCACCATTCAATCCACACGCCTTGAAGAACTTGAGTCTCTGATTCGTTCTTGCAAGGATCTATCCATCCCCATCAACCAAAGAGCATCCTAGGGACGCATCATAAACCAATGGGATTGTCCTCTGGAAATACATCTTGAAACTCCTGCAAAAGAGAAACCATTTCACTCGGATACACCGGTGTAGAATCAGTTAAGTTCAATAGAGTCTCTTTAAACACAAGTAAGATAGCTGATTGTTTAGAGTTGAGAGTTCTTTTGATATCACCCATGTTGGCATAGAAGTTTGGCTGCTTAGTTCCAGCCGGTTTTAGATCAATCTCCTTCTTCTTTTGGAGTTGAATCTGATCTTGTTGCACTTCTTTGGGTGTCAAGGGAACCAGAGTAGTCTTTTTGCCCTTGAACAAGAAGGAATGCTTGTTGGTGAAGCCATCATGGATCACACGCCTATCTGATTGCCAAGGCCTTCCAAGGAGTATGTGACCAGCTTGCATAGGCAACACATCACACAAGACTTCATCTTCATACCTCCCAATGGCTAAGGGAATGAGAACTTGACTTGAAACCTTCATGGTGCCTTCTTCATTCAGCCATTGCAACTTATAAGGTTTGGGATGCTTTTGAACCTTCAATCCCAACTTCTGAACCATTGTCTCACTCGCAGCATTGACACAACTTCCTCCATCAACAATGAGGCTGCACACTTTTCCTTGGACCAAGCACCGGGTGTAGAAGAGGTTCTCACGCTGCTCTAGCTCCTCAGCCTTGTTTTGCAAGCTTAGAAGTCTTCTTGCTACTAAAAGCTTCCCCTGGACTGGTCCTTCTTCAAGTTCTTCTTCAGTGTCTTCTTGGTCAGACTCGGTGTTGTCATCTCCTGAGGTATACTCTCCATCTTCCAGTAAGAACATGACTCTCTTGTTGGTACACTCATTGGCATAGTGTCCTCTTCCTTGGCACTTGAAGCACTTGACATCACGAGCTCTGGAACTAGATGCTTCAACCTTGCCTTTGCCCTTGTCAAGAGCACTGATTGGTTTGGCCTCTTCTCTTGGATAGGACTTGTGGTCCTTCTGGAATGGTTTAGACTCCTTAGAATAAGGTGTCTTCTCTTCCTTGTTGTTGTGTAACCGGTTAGAGCCATACTGATTGCGTGAGTGTCCCCTCCTCTTGAGTTGTTGCTCAACAAGAATAGCCTTGTTTAGCATCTCTTCAAGCTCCACATAATGTTGCATCTCAACATTGTCTTGTATCTCTCGGTTTAGTCCACAAAGGAACCTTGACATGGTTGCTTCTCTATCCTCTAATATGTTAGCTCTAAGCATGAGTAACTCCATCTCTTGGTAATACTCCTCCACTGATCTTGAACCTTGGGTAAGTTTCCTCAGCCGGTGGTGCAAGTCTCTAAGGTAATGGCTTGGAACAAATCTCTTGCGCATGATTGACTTCATCTCTGTCCAAGTTTCAACCGGTTCCTCTCCATTCCTTCTACGAGTTGTGAGGTACTGATCCCACCAACTCAAAGCATAGTCATAGAATTCAGTGGCAGCAATCTGAATCTTCTTGTGGTTGGTGTATTGCTTGCACTGAAAGACTAGCTCAATCTTCTTCTCCCACTCAAGATATGCATCCGGATCAGCCTTGCCATGGAATGGGGGTATTTTGATCTTCAAACCAGCAAGATCATCTCCTTGGTTCACTCTTCTCTCTTGGACACGCCTAGGTCTTCTTGAGGATGAGCTGAGGTGATCATACTCTTCATCAGTCTCCTCATAACCATCATGTTCTTGGCGAGTTGTTTGGCGAGTTGCTTGGTGAGTTGCTTGCGGTCTCTCTTCTCTCCTAGTCTCTTGGTTTGGTAAGTGACTAGTAGCTCTCCTGATGTCTTCTCTCAGCTCTCTCCTGATGTCACTGAGGCTGGTCCTCATCATCTCGGTCATGGTTGCAATCATGTTTTGATTGAGTTGAGCCGACATAGCTTCCATGAGGAGTTTGTTCTTCCGGACAAGTTCAGCTTCTTCTTCAGACTCGGACACCATTGTTCCTGCTCAAAGACAAACAAGACAACCAGTAAAAGGGTTCTAGGGAAGAAGACAAGCAAAAAGGAAAAAGAAAACAAGTAAAAAGGAAAAGAAACAAGCTTGTAATGCAAGACAAAAAGTAAAAAGGAAATCGGCTAAGTGAAAAGGAAATCGATTTCAAGCAAAATGGAAAAGCTTCTAAACTTTTTCCTAAACTCTTCTAAGGTGTTCTAGCAACCTAACAATCCTAGTATGCTCGTGTTCAAGGTGTTAAACAACCTAGACTAATGCACAAAGTGATCGGCAAGAAAGGATATGCGGCTAGGGTTCTTCTCACTCTAGGGTTTTCGCATGCAACCAAATAAGAAAAGATTAAGAATGCTTGTCTAATTTCTTATGCAGTCACGAGCAGCCCTAAACAAAGAGTTGTAATGCTAAATCAAGATGTTATGGATGTGATATGAATGAAAAACAAAAAGAAATAAGAAAGGATAGCGAGTACTTCCCAACCAAAGTTGCTCTGATACCACTTGATGCGCCCCTAGGATGCTCTTTGGTTGATGGGAATGGATAGATCCTTGCAAGAACGAATCAGAGACTCAAGTTCTTCAAGGCGTGTGGATTGAATGGTGACACAAGAGGGATGAATGATCTCTTGATACTCCTAGATGAATGATTTGGATATGACACACCAAACTAAACACCCTTAAGTCTCTGGATATGACACACCAGAACTCGGCACACTTCTTTTAGAGAGAGAGAGAGAGCCGTCAAGATGAAGGTTACTTGTTTATTAAAAGACTGAATGACTACAAGAGGGTGTTGAGACCTCTTTAAATAAGAAACCAGAGACATGCCTCTAGGGTTTCGACAATGAATCAAAAAAGGAAACTAGAGTTTAACAAAAGCTTTTAAATGAAATGAAATAAAATGTAACTTCTATTAGTCTTGGACCGAGAATAGCACTTAGGTGATGTGTAGACAAGTTGTGGCCTCGTTAAAAACCTTCCTCCTGGAAAACCTCGTGGGACAAAACCAAAAGCAAGGAAAAGAGCACGCACCCCATGTCTTGCCTAGACACTAACTCAGTTTGGTGTAGAGATGGCTTGAATGGTGATCAAGACATCTCGGATCAAACCTTGTCCAAGACCTTCTTGTTGTGGATGTGAAGTGAGTAATCCAACAACATTCTCCTTAAGCTTCTTGACTCTGGAACGAGTCATGGGACCTTCAGGAATGGCTAGAGCATCATCACCAAGTTGTTGGTGCAATGTGGCTTCATGTGGCTCATCTAGACTCTCCTTGTCCTCCTTAGTGATCCGGTCCATGATCACATCACCTCAAGAAGTGATGCACCTTTGGGATAATGTATCAGGTACCTTACTTGGTGATCTATGAAGCAGAAGCTGGTGGTCTCTAAAACTCCTTGAAGTGGCGAGTAGTCAGAAGAAAGGGGGAGACACAACCAGCCTAAAGAAGTGATCCAAGATGTTGATGTGGGCAAGCTGTGGATTTTACACTTGTACCATTATTTGAGGCCATGATCCAGAGCCTAAGGACTCCACCATGAGTTGTCTGAAGTTCCTTAGGCTCACTGGCCAATCTTTAGGCTTTGAAGAACTCTACTCTTTTCCTTAGTTGGTTTTGTCCCAAATGGGTTTTCTGGCTAAGGTTTTTAATGAGGGAGCTTCTTCAAGGTTCCAAGCTTGTCCAAGGATCTCCTATGGTCAAGCTTGAGGGGGAGTGTTAGAATGAAGATACATAATACTGGTGAAGAGACCAAGCATCAAAGATGAAGCATCCAGAGCAAGTTTGAATCTGTCCGTACAGTCTTGGCGCGCAAGTATCAAATCCTAACCTAGAGTGTCTTGGAAGTCAAGGCAAGTGGGGAACTCGTCCAGCTGAGTCTTATGAAGCATATTTGAAGTTTAAAATAGAGATCAGGCCGTTGGAGAGAGATCAGACAAGTTGGGATTTAAATAGAGTAAAAGTCACATGTGCATAAGAGGATGAGCCTGCTGTCACTTTCACCCAACCAGACTGTGCCCATCTCTCTCTCCTGTCACTCTCACTCCCTCTGGTCGAGATTCACCTTGGCTGCATCCTCCTGGCAGCATCAGAAACCCTACAATAATATTAGTTTAGTAAATCTGTACTTTAACAATAGTTTAATATGTTGCAAGTTGTAATCTGGCTATAAAGCCACTCCAGGTGTATTCTGAAACCTCTAAGCAAAGAGGAGTTCTCTTTCTTCACTATTCTCTGGTTCCATACTCTCTTAGTATCTCATTCTCTCTAATCTCTCTGGTTACACACGAATTCACCCTCTTTGATACTCAAGAACACTCTCATACTTTCATACTCTTCACTGCATTCTCTTTGATTCTCACTTAATCTCTTCATTCTCTTTCTCTTAGTTTCGACCATACTCTGTTTCTACATCACTCTCACACCTAAATTCATCTATTCTCACAGATAAGATACCTATTAGAGGAATAGGTAATCTAAAACTGTTTAGTAAGAACTCTAGAGCTTTCTATATGCCTGAATTCACGTCAAATCTTCTATCTGTTAAGAAATGCACTACTGATTTAAATTGCAATGTTATATTCAGTCCTAATGATGTGAAGTTTCAGGATATTGAGAGCAACCAGTTAATTGGAAAAGGAGTTACCAAGGGAGAGCTATATTTGCTTGAAGAGCTTGCTCATGTTTCTGATTTTAGTTGCTCATTTACTTCTGCTTCTATTTTGAATAAAAATGCTTTGTGGCATGCTAGACTAGGACATCATGTTAGAGCTTTAAACTTGATGTTACCAGGTGTTGTTTTTGAAAATAATGAGTGTGAAGCTTGCATTTTAGGCAAGCATTGTAAGACTGTCTTTCCTAAATCATCTACTGTTTATGAGAAGTGTTTTGACTTGATTCATTCTGATGTTTGGACTGCACCTTGTATATCTAGAGAGAATCATAAGTATTTTGTTACATTCATTGATGAAAAATCGAAATACACCTGGTTAACACTTATACCTTCAAAAGATAGGGTCCTTGATGCATTCAAAAATTTTCAATCTTATGTGACTAACCATTATCATGCCAAGTTTAAAATTTTTAGATCAGATAATGGAGGGGAGTACATGAGTCAGGCATTCAAGGATCACTTGGCTCAACATGGGATTCTCCATCAAACCAGTTGTCCCTACACTCCTCAACAGAATGGTGTAGCTGAAAGGAAGAATCGCCACCTCATGGAAGTAGCAAGGTCTCTGATGTTTCAAACCAATGTTCCCAAAAGGTTCTGGAGTGATGCTGTCTCCACAGCTTGTTACTTGATCAACCGCACACCAACTAAGGTTTTGCAAGATCAAGCTCCGTTTGAGGTCCTAAACAAGTATAAGCCCTCGGTTGACTACTTAAGGGTGTTTGGGTGTTTGTGCTATGTTCTGGTTCCTGGAGAGATGAGAAGCAAACTGGAAGCTAAGAGCACTAAGGCAATGTTTATTGGCTACTCTACAACTCAGAAGGGATATAAGTGTTATGATCCAGTGGCAAGAAAGGTTCTGGTGTCTAGAGATGTGAAGTTTATAGAAGAAAGGGGGTACTATGAAGAGAAGAATCAAGAAGAGTTGAAAGATCTTACTTCAGATAAAGCAGCTACTCTAACGGTTATTTTGGAAGGTCTTGGTATTGGAATCACTAAGAACAAGGATGGCAATGGTCCTACCAGGATAAATGAATCAAACCAGTCTCCCCACCTTGACCATGAGGGGGGAAATGAACCTGAAACTCATAACCAAGAAGGTGAAAGCTCAGGAAGTCAAGAAGAGTTTGATTCTGGTCGAGAACAGTTTGACTCTCATGAAGAAGAAGGAAGCTCAGGTTCTCATGATCAAGGTGGTGAATCACAAGAAGATCAAAGAGGTTCTGGATATCAAGAGGAAGACGAGTCTAGAGATGTTGTGGTTGAACAACCATTGAGGAGAAGCTCAAGAATAAGGCGACCACCATCAGACTGGGTGCATACAAGGGTATACTACAATGCTCAAGCAGTAGAACATCCATCTCAGGCTGTATGCTCCTTTACAAAGTATCCAGAAGAACATTGTGCTTTTATGGTCAGCTTGGATGAAAGTTACATACCAGGATCTTATGAGGAGGCAATGAAAGACAAGGAATGGAAGGAATCTGTTGATGCTGAGGCAAATGCAATGATCAAGAACGACACTTGGTATGAGAGTGCACTACCAAAAGGGAAGAAAGCAGTTTCCAGTAGGTGGATCTTCACAATCAAGTATTTGGCCAATGGAAAGATTGATAGGAAGAAGACCAGGCTGGTTGCAAGAGGTTTCACCCAAACGTATGGGGAGGATTATGTTGACACCTTTGCACCAGTTGCAAAACTTCATACCATTAGGATCATCTTGTCTCTTGATGTTAACCTTGAGTGGGGTCTTTGGCAAATGTGTTGAACTAAATAAGAAAAGGGGTTACAAGTATGTGAAGGAGACTGAAGAAGGTTGGAGAATGGTTTAAGGGGGAGTTGTCCGTACAAGTCCGTACAAGTGGCCGTACAAGTGACCGTACAAGGCCGTACAAGTGACCGTACACTTGAGTGTGCATCAAGGCAAGAGGAGAAACCAAGTTACCCGGGTGAAAGTGAAAGAGGAGTTACCCGCGTGTGATCAACCTTCACATACCTCACCACTCGTCCAAGTGCAATGAACCTTAGGGATAAGGTTAGTCCGCGCCTGGACAGGCTGGCTAAGAGCATCTGGTCAAGATGCTAAAGGAATCACGCGTGCAAAGCTTCTCCTCCATGTATTTAAAATTAGACGCTCCCCCGGCCTTGACTCCACATGCTTAGGGTTGAAACCTTATCTTTTATCCGTTGATTGTTGTCCATAAGCTCTCCTATATATTTGTAACCCCGGTTCATTAATGTGAAGCAAGCATTTCGAGTCTCTTTCTTTTCTTATTCTCTCTAAGTGTTCTTGAGCTCCCAAATGGGTTCTTGAACAAATCGGCTCCAAATCTCTCACTTTCTCTCTTAATCTCTTCTAATCTCTCTCGTTTACTCTATTCTACCTTTGCATACTCAGATTCTACTCATTCTTTCATGGTATCAGAGCAAGGTTCTCTTGAATCTGGGTTGCTACGTTGAAGACTCAAGAACACTTTGAAGACTCAAGATGGAGAACACCAAGACTACTATCATTCCGGTTACTTTGAAAGGGGGGAACTATCTCCTTTGGTCGAGGGTGGTGAAGACTGCCGTGGGGAGTAAGGGCTTGTGGAACCACATCCTTGAAGATGAAGCTCCCAGGATCATTACTCATGAAGGTGACTAGGAGATTGTCACGTGTGATGAAGAGAAGTGGATGCAAGAGGATATGCTCGTGATATCCATTCTCCAAAGCTCACTGGATCCATCGATTTTGGAGGCTTATAGCTACTGTGAGAAGGCTAAAGATCTATGGGAAACACTTAAAAAGGTGTATGGGAACATCTCAAACCTTACCAGGGTGTTTGAGATCAAGAGAGCTATCAACAACTTAGCTCAGGAGGATATGGAGTTCACTAAGCACTTGGGAAAGTTTAGAGCTTTATGGTCTGAGCGTGAAATGCTAAGGCCTAGCACAACTGATCCGGATGAGCTGAATGAGAGACGTGAGCAGGATAAGGTCTTTGGCTTACTCCTGACTCTCAACTCAAGCTACAATGATCTCATTAAGCACATCCTAAGATCAGAGAAGCTCCCATCTCTAGAAGAAGTGTGCTCGCAAATCCAGAAGGAACAAGGGTCATTGGGACTCTTTGGAGGAAAGGGAGAGCTTACCTTGGCTAATCAAGCTGAAGGACCACAGGCCAACAAGGTGAACAAGTATGAGGAAAGGAGGTTCAATGGAAACTGTGATCATTGCAAGAGACAAGGTCACAAGAAGCACCAGTGCTGGATCCTTCACCCACATCTCAAGCCAAACAAGTTTCTTAAGGATAGAGAGGCAAGGGCAAACGTGAGTTATGGAGGAGGTGATCAGCATGGGATAAGTGGAGCTGGTTCATCAAACCGAGCACAGGAGAATGAAGGACGTGAAGGGAGTGAGAACAAGGCATTGGTGACTTACACTTCTCAACCAACCAACCGTCCAAATGAGCATGAGTTCATCCGGAGATCAGAAATGGATGCTCTCATCAAGATGCTCAAAGACAATGGTAACAACTTGGGTAACCTCAGGGGGTATTCTTTTGGTACTTTTAAAGTTACTAGTACTTATGATCAAACTGATGCATATACTCAATCTAGGAATGCTGGTCTATCTCTTAGTGCTTGTAGCATGTCTAAACCATTGATAGTTGATTCAGGTGCATCTCATCACATGATTAGTGATACTAGTCTTATTAAAGATATAGAGCCTGCGCATGGACATGTTATGATTGCTAATGGTGATAGAATTCCAATAAGGGGTATAGGCAAATTGAAACTGTTTGATAAGGAATCTAGAGCTTTTTACATGCCTGAATTTACATCAAACTTGTTATCAGTTAAGAAGTGCACTAATGATCTAAAATGTAGAGTTATCTTCAGTCCTAATGATGTGAAGTTTCAGGATATTGAGAGCAGCCGTGTGATTGGGAAAGGAGTTACACAAGGAGATCTTTACTTACTTGAAGAGCTTACTTCTTTACCTAATTGCTCCTTTACTTCTGTTTCTGCTTCTGCTTTAAATAAGAATGCTTTGTGGCATGTTAGACTAGGACATCCTCATGTTAGAGCTTTAAACTTAATGGTTCCAGGTGTTGTCTTTGAAAATAATGATTCTGAAGCTTGTATTTTAGGCAAGCATTGTAAGACTGTTTTCCAAAAGTCCACTACTATCTATGATCACTGCTTTGATTTAATACATTCAGATGTTTGGACTGCTCCTTGCTTGTCTAGGGAAAACCATAAGTACTTTGTCACTTTCATAGATGAAAAATCGAAATACACCTGGATAACCTTGATTCCATCTAAAGATAGGGTGCTTGATGCATTTAGAAACTTTCAGGCTTATGTGACTAACCATTTCAATGCAAGGCTTAAAATTTTTAGATCAGATAATGGTGGAGAGTACACAAGTCAAGCCTTCAAGCAGCACCTATCTCAGCATGGAATTCTTCATCAAACAAGTTGTCCCTACACCCCTCAACAGAATGGAGTAGCCGAGAGGAAGAATAGACATCTCATGGAAGTGGCTAGGTCCATGATGTTCCAAGCAAACGTGCCAAAGAGATTCTGGAGTGATGGGGTGTCCACTGCCTGTTACTTAATCAACAGGACTCCAACCAGAATCCTTGGAGACCAATCTCCATTTGAGGTCTTGAACAAGTGTAGACCAGCACTAGATCATCTCAAAGTCTTCGGGTGTCTCTGCTTTGTTCACAAACCAGGAGAACTAAGGAACAAGTTGGAGGCAAGGAGTACAAAGGGGATGTTCATTGGTTACTCATCAACTCAGAAGGGGTACAAATGCTATGATCCAGTGACCAGGAGGGTGCTTATATCAAGAGATGTGAAGTTTGTAGAAGAAAGAGGGTACTATGAGGAGAAGAACCTAGCAGAACTAAAGGATTTGGCGTCTGATAAGGCAGCAAACTTGAGAATCATCTTGGAGGGTCTTGGGATTAACTTATCTCAGGATCAAAAGAGTGGGAGTACACAACAACCAGTTCCAACTACCACTAATGCAAATGATCAGGAACCCCACCTTGATCATGAGGGGGGGAAAACAACCTAATGCTACTGATCAAGATGAGGAAGAAGAATCAGGTTCACAATATGATCAAGGTGTGGACCAAGGAAATGATGATGAAGAAGGGGAAACTGTGAACCAGGAAGAAGAAGAGGAGATTGAGGAGGAACAACCTGAAGTAGCTCAACCCTTGAGAAGAAGTACAAGGATTAGGAATCCTCCATCCAACTGGATCAACACTCGGGTATACTACAATGCTCAAGCAGTTGAGCATCCTGCCCAATTTGCTTGCTCTCTGACGTATTACCCTGAAGATCATTGTGCTTTCATGACTAGCCTGGATGAGAGAAAGGTACCTGGTTCCTATGAAGAAGCTATGCAAGACAAGGAATGGAGAGAATCAGTTGGTGCTGAGGCAGATGCAATGATCAAGAATGATACTTGGTATGAAAGTAGACTGCCAAAGGGGAAGAAGGCTGTTTCCAGCAGATGGATATTCACCATCAAGTATCTTGCAAATGGGAAGATTGATAGGAAGAAGACCAGACTAGTTGCAAGGGGGTTTACTCAAACCTATGGAGAGGATTACATTGATACATTTGCTCCTGTTGCCAAGCTTCATACAATCAGAATAGTGCTATCTCTGGCTGTGAATCTAGAGTGGGGACTTTGGCAAATGGATGTGAAGAATGCCTTCTTGCAAGGAGAGTTTGAGGATGAAGTCTATATGCATCCTCCTCCGGGCCTTGAGCACTTGGTTAAATATGGGAATGTGCTAAGACTGAAGAAGGCTATATATGGTCTCAAACAATCCCCTAGAGCATGGTATACCAAGTTGAGCACAACTCTGAATGGGAGAGGCTTCAAGAAGTCAGAACTAGATCACACTCTCTTCTCCTTGACCACTCCATCAGGTATTGTAGTTCTTCTTGTATATGTTGATGATATCATCATCACAGGAAGTGACAAGGATGGAATTCAATCCACCAAGGACTTCTTAAAGTCGGTTTTTGAGATTAAAGACTTCGGTGAAATGAAATACTTCCTTGGAATTGAGATATGTAGATCCAAGGAAGGCTTGTTTCTTTCACAAAGGAAATATACACTTGATCTTTTGAAAGATGCAGGTAAACTTGGAGGAAAGACAGTGAAGACACCTTTGGAAGATGGATATAAGGTGCCACGTGAGGGGGAGATTGAAGACAGCCAGCCATTTGAAGATGCAAAGCTTTATAGGAAGCTTGTTGGTAAGTTGATCTACTTGACCATTACACGTCCTGACATATGTTTTGCTGTGAATCAGGTGAGACAACATATGCAAGGACCAAAGGAGCATCATTGGGGCATGGTGAACAGGATCTTGATGTATCTGAATGGATCATCAGAACAAGGAGTGTGGATGGGGTGTAACAAGAGCACTGAAGTAGTGGGATACTGTGATGCGGATTGGGCTGGAGATAGAGCTGATAGGAAGTCAACCACTGGCTATTGCACTTTCATTGGTGGGAACCTGGTTACTTGGAAGAGCAAGAAGCAGAAGGTGGTCTCATGTTCAAGTGCGGAAGCCGAGTATAGGGCCATGTTGAAGCTGACTAATGAGCTAGTGTGGATCAAAGGGATCTTGAAGCACTTGGAGATAGACCAGCCTACACCAATGACCATGCATTGTGACAACCAAGCAGCAATCCACATTGCCTCCAACTCGGTGTTTCATGAGAGAACCAAGCACATTGAGGTTGACTGCCACAAAGTGAGGCAGATGATAGTCCAAGGTGTGATCTTACCTTGCTACACACGGAGTGAAGATCAGTTGGCAGATGTTTTCACTAAGGCGCCAAGACAGAAGACACTTGAGTCCATTCATCACAGATTGGGGCTCAGTGATCTTACTAGGCTCAACTAGTTCCTCTTGTCATGGGATCTTTACTCTTTTCCTTGCTGAGGTTTTATCCCTAAGGAGGGTTTTCTTTGGCAAGGTTTTTAATGAGGAAGATCTCATGACATCCAAGCTTGATCGGTTCCCTTGATCAAGCTTGAGGGGGAGTGTTGAACTAAATAAGAAAAGGGGTTACAAGTATGTGAAGGAGACTGAAGAAGGTTGGAGAATGGTTTAAGGGGGAGTTGTCCGTACAAGTCCGTACAAGTGGCCGTACAAGTGACCGTACAAGGCCGTACAAGTGACCGTACACTTGAGTGTGCATCAAGGCAAGAGGAGAAACCAAGTTACCCGGGTGAAAGTGAAAGAGGAGTTACCCGCGTGTGATCAACCTTCACTTACCTCACCACTCGTCCAAGTGCAATGAACCTTAGGGATAAGGTTAGTCCGCGCCTGGACAGGCTGGCTAAGAGCATCTGGTCAAGATGCTAAAGGAATCACGCGTGCAAAGCTTCTCCTCCATGTATTTCAAATTAGACGCTCCCCCGGCCTTGACTCCACATGCTTAGGGTTGAAACCTTATCTTTTATCCGTTGATTGTTGTCCATAAGCTCTCCTATATATTTGTAACCCCGGTTCATTAATGTGAAGCAAGCATTTCGAGTCTCTTTCTTTTCTTATTCTCTCTAAGTGTTCTTGAGCTCCCAAATGGGTTCTTGAACAAATTGGCTCCAAATCTCTCACTTTCTCTCTTAATCTCTTCTAATCTCTCTCGTTTACTCTATTCTACCTTTGCATACTCAGATTCTACTCATTCTAAATGGATGTAAAGAATGCCTTTCTACAAGGGGAACTTGAAGATGAAGTCTATATGCATCCCCCTCCTGGCCTAGAACACTTAGTGAAGAAAGGGAATGTTTTAAGGCTCAAGAAGGCAATCTATGGTCTAAAGCAGTCCCCAAGAGCTTGGTACAACAAGTTGAGCACCACTCTAAATGGGAAGGGGTTCAAGAAGTCAGAACTTGATCACACTCTGTTCACTCTCTCCACCCCCTCAGGTATTGTAGTCCTTCTTGTGTATGTTGATGATATCATCATCACAGGAAGTGACAAGACTGGTTCCAATCCACTAAGGACTTCCTTAAATCTGTCTTTGAAATTAAAGATTTGGGAGAGATGAAATACTTTCTTGGTATTGAGATATGTAGATCCAAGGAAGGATTATTTCTGTCCCAAAGAAAGTATACTCTTGATCTTTTGAAAGATGCAGGTAAGCATGAAGGGAAGACAGCCAAGATGCCATTAGAGGATGGGTATAAGGTTCCACGTGAGGGGGAGATTGAAGACAGCAAACCATTCCATGATCCTAAGCTCTATAGGAAGCTTGTTGGTAAGTTAATATATTTAACTATCACACGACCTGATATTTGCTTTGCTGTGAACCAGGTAAGCCAGCATATGCAAGTGCCAAAGGAACATCACTGGCACATGGTCGAGAGGATCTTGATGTACCTCAATGGCTCACCAAACCTTGGAGTATGGATGGGATGCAATGGGAGTACAGAAGTGGTAGGCTATTGTGAAGCTGACTGGGCAGGAGATAGGATGGATAGAAAGTCTACTACTGGTTATTGCACCTTCATTGGTGGGAACTTGGTTACATGGAAGAGCAAGAAGCAGAAGGTGGTCTCTTGTTCTAGTGCAGAAGCTGAGTATAGAGCAATGTTGAAGCTTACAAACGAGCTGGTGTGGATCAAAGGCATACTGAAGCATGTGGAGATAGATCAGTCCACACCAATGACTATGCATTGTGACAATCAAGCAGCAATCCATATTGCCTCCAACTCGGTGTTCCATGAAAGAACCAAGCACATTGAGGTTGATTGCCACAAGGTAAGGCAGATGATTGGATCAGGAGTGATCTTACCATGCTATACAAGAAGTGAGGATCAGTTGGCAGATGTGTTCACTAAGGCAGCTAGACAAAAGACAATGGAGTCCATTCATGTTCGTTTGGGACTCATTGATCTGAACCCAACTTAGCTAATCCCCTGCTATGGGGTCTTTACTCTTTTTCCCTCATCAAGGTTTTATCCCAATGGGTTTTCCTTGGTGAGGTTTTTAATGAGGAAGACCTCATAGCCTTCCAAGCTCGACTTGTTCCACATGGTCAAGCTTGAGGGGGAGTGTTAAGTTTAGGATATTATTCAGAATAAGAAGAAGAGGATGAAAGGAGAAGGGTTGGGTCGACCAAGTAAGAAAAAGGTGACACGGGTAAAAAGAAAGTTACCCGGCTGATTATCTTTACCTTTTACCTTGGTCTATCCTTGAAGAGAAAGGAAGAAGGAGTCTTGGACAGGCTGGCACAGCTGGAAAGGGATCAGCATCTAGGCAAAGATACTTGATGCCATTCTTGTGGTTCTCCTTAGCTTAAATTCAAAAAGGGATATTCCCCTTCAACCAAGACCACATATTTCTTTTCCTTGTCTCTGGAAAACCCTTGTACACTCTCCTATATATGTAATGGCTCGTGTATGAATGAAAAATTAGACAGTTCTCTCATTTCTTAGTCTCCATGGTCCTTAATTCTTTTTCTGGTTCTTAGATCTGGTGGAGTGATAAATCTTCTTATTTCTTCTTCTAAATCTCTTTCTAATCTTCTTAGTCTCTCAAATCTAAAAGCTTTCAGGGACCTGTCTCTTTCTCGTCCAGACTGCAAGCAGAACCCTTGTCCTCTTCCTGAAATAATAGTTTAAGCCTTCATTAAGATAGTATTAGTTTATTGGCTTCCTTGTCTTGTATTGTTGTTCCTTGGGCTATATAACAGCCTCTTGTACCACAAAATTAAGTAAGAAAAGAGGAGTTCTCTTTCTTCACCATTCTCAGCTCCATTATTCTCTTTAAATCTCTTATACTCTCTGGTTACCAAATCTCTCAAACAATACTCTGAAGAACTCTCTTAATCTCCTAATTCTCCAGCAGCATTCTCTTTGATTCTCACTTACTCTCTTCACTGTCTCCTTCTTATTTTCGACCATACTCTCTCTCTAAACCACTCTCACACTCTGTTCTATCTATTCTCACAATAGGAGTTATAATGAAGAAGTTATCCCACTTTTAACCGAAGTGAATCCAGTTTACCCTGTTTGGAAATTTGGAAATTTCTTCTTGTACTAATAAAACCAGAATGAATCACGATGTAAGAAGCTTGATTTGTACTCATAAATATGGGTAGAATCACCCTGAAGTTGAATCAAGATTATAGGAGTTATGATGAAGAAGTTATCCCACTTTAAACCGAAGTGATTCCAGTTTGCCCTGTTTGGAGAGTTGGCAATTTCTTCTTGATACTAATAAAACCAGAACGAATCAAGATGTAAGAAGCTTGATTTGGACTCATAATTAAGTTTAGAATCACCCTGAAGTTGAATCAAGATCATAGGCGTTATGATGAAGAAGTTATCCCACTTTTAACCGAAGTGATTCCAGTTTGTCCTGTTTGGAGAATTTGCAATTTCTTCTTGATTCTAATCAAACCATAATGAATCAAGATGTAAGAATCTTGATTTGGACTCATAAATCAGTGGATAATCACCCTGAATTTGAATCAATATCATAGGAGTTATGATGAAGAAGTTATCCCACTTTTAACCGAAGTGAATCCAGTTTACCCTGTTTGGAGATTTGGCAATTTCTTCTTGATACTAATACAACCAGAATGAATCACGATGTGATTAGCTTTATTTGGACTCATAAATCAGTGGAGAATCATCCTGAATTTGAGTCAATATCATAGGAGTTATGATGAAGAAGTTATCCCACTTTTAACCGAAGTGATTCCAGTTTGCCATGTTTGGAGAGTTGGCAATTTCTTCTTGATACTAATAAAACCATAATGAATCACGAAGTAAGAAGCTTGATTTGGACTCATAAATCAGTGTATAATCACCCTGAAGTTGAATCAATATCATTGGAGTTATGATGAAGAAGTTATCCCACTTTTAACCGAAGTGACTCCAGTTTCTCCTGTTTGTAGATTTGGCAATTTATTCTTGATACTAATAAAACCAGAACGAATCACGATGTAAGAAGCTTGATTTGGACTCATAATTAAGTTTAGAATCACCCTGAAGTTGAATCAAGATAATAGGAGTGATGATGAAGAAGTTATCCCACTTTTAACTGAAGTGATTCCAGTTTGTCCTGTTTGGAGAATTTGCAATTTCTTCTTGATTCTAATCAAACCATAATGAATCAAGATGTAAGAATCTTGATTTGGACTCATAAATCAGTGGATAATCACCCTGAATTTGAATCAATATCATAGGAGTTATGATGAAGAAGTTATCCCACTTTTAACCGAAGTGAATCCAGTTTACCCTGTTTGGAGATTTGGCACTTTCTTCTTGATACTAATAAAACCAGAATGAATCACGATGTAAGTATTGACAAAGTATATAATCAAATAAGAAGAAGAAAGGATCCGGAAACAAGTGAAGGAGAAGCAGAGTTGAACTTGCTTGAGTTACAAGTATGTCCGTACAATACTTGACTCATAAGGCACCTCAGCTCAACCTAACGTGTCTTAGGAGGCAAGGCAAGTTCAAACTCGCCCTCGGTTCATGCCAGAAGAAAGAAGAGACCGTTGGAGATATTTTAGAGGCAAGAAAGGTTGATTCAAATGGAAAGATCACATGTTCCTCTTAAGGGTTGAACCGTTGAGGACATGTCACTTTCTTGCCTTGATCAGACCACCTCCCTCGAGCAGAGTCCTTTAGTTTATTCTTTCTTTTGTACTTAGGCAAGCTTATTTTATTCATTCTCTGTATAGGAAACTTGCCTACTTATACTTGTAACCGATCCACACTTCAATTAAAGGAAATAAGTTTCCCTTCACTCTCTTTCGTAGTTTCGAGTATCTCTCTCTCTCTCTCTCGAGTTTACTTCCTTTCTCTCTGGTTCTTCACTCTGTTCTTCATTTTCTAACATGGTATCAGAGCTTAAACGCTCTTGAGCACCTATTTTCTTCCGCAAATCTTCATTACTTCACTTGCTCTTTCACTTAATCGGTTTACTTTTTCAAAAATCTCTCACAAATCCTATTGTCCACCGGATAATAGTATTGTTCTTACTGAGTTCTTTCTCTGGTTCTTGGTTGTTCTCACTCTCTTCTGTCCAACTTATCTCTTTCTAAGGCAGAAACCCGTTCACCATATTGTTTATCTCTAAACTAAACATCCGGAGCTTCATTTTCTTTTGAGTACACCCTTTTACCCGCTGGACAAAAGCAAAGAGAAGATGGAGCAACACAAGCCAGTGATGATTCCGGTCACTTTGAAAGGTGCAAACTACCTCATCTGGTCTAGATTGGCCAAGACAGCCCTTGGGGGAAGGGGTCTATGGGAGCATATCACCTAAGGAAAAGCCCCAAGACAGATTACTCAACGGGAAGATGGCAAGGAGGTTGTGGTGGTAGATGAAAGAAAATGGGGTCAGGAGGACCTTATGGTGCTGTCTATCTTGCAAAGCTCACTTGACACACCTATCATGGAGGCATACTCACATTGTGAAACCGCAAAACAACTGTGGGACACTCTACTCAAGGTTTATGGCAACACTTCAAACCTAACCAGAATCTTTGAAGTGAAGCGAGCAATAAACAACTTGCAACAAGAAGAGATGGACTTCACCAAACATCTTGGGAAGTACAGTCAGCTATGGGCAGAGCTAGAAGTGTTGAGACCTAGCACAACGGACCTCAATGTCATTGAAGAAAGGCGTGAGCAAGACAAGATCTTTGGGTTGCTTCTCACTCTCAATCAGAACTTTAATGATGTAATCAAACACATCTTGAGGGCCAAGGAACTACCAAGTATGGATGATGTGTGTGCTCAGCTGCACAAGGAGCTAGGGTCAGAAGGTCTATTTGGGGGTTAAGGAGAACTATCCATGGCCAACAAGGTAGAGAAGGTAGAAACCGGCTCAGCTCACAAGGCATACTACAAACCAAATGAGAAAAGAGTGACTTGTGAGCATTGCAAAAGGCAAGGACACTCTAAATCCAACTGCTGGCTACTTCACCCTCATCTTAGACCACCCAAACACACCTCAGCAGCTAGATCCCATGAAGCAAGAGGTCAGGAGGCACACCAACACCATGGAGCTGCACGCATTGGAGAGGATGGACGTGCTATGGTCTCCACAACTCATGTTGATGTGATCATGGACCGGATCACTAAGGAGGACAAGGAGAGTCTAGATGAGCTACATGAAGCCACATTGCACCAACAACTTGGTGATGATGCTCTAGCCATTCCTGAAGGTCCCATGACTCGTTCCAGAGTCAAGAAGCTTAAGGAGAATGTTGTTGGATTACTCACTTCACATCCACAACAAGAAGGTCTTGGACAAGGTTTGATCTGAGATGTCTTGATCACCATTCAAGCCATCTCTACACCAAACTGAGTTAGTGTCTAGGCAACACATGGGGTGCATGCTCTTTTCCTTGCTTTTGGTTTTGTCCCACGAGGTTTTCGAGGAGGAAGGTTTTTAACGAGGCCACAACTTGTCTACACATCACCTAAGTGCTATTCTCGGTCCAAGACTATAGAAGTTACATTTTATTTCATTTCATTTAAAAGCTTATGTTAAACTCTAGTTTCCTTTTTTGATTCATTGTCGAAACCCTAGAGGCATGTCTCTGGTTTCTTATTTAAAGAGGTCTCAACACCCTCTTGTAGTCATTCAGTCTTTTAATAAACAAGTAACCTTCATCTTGACGGCTCTCTCTCTCTCTCTAAAAGAAGTGTGCCGAGTTCTGGTGTGTCATATCCAGAGACTTAAGGGTGTTTAGTTTGGTGTGTCATATCCAAATCATTCATCTAGGAGTATCAAGAGATCATTCATCCCTCTTGTGTCACCATTCAATCCACACGCCTTGAAGAACTTGAGTCTCTGATTCGTTCTTGCAAGGATCTATCCATTCCCATCAACCAAAGAGCATCCTAGGGGTGCATCAAGTGGTATCAGAGCAACTTTGGTTGGGAAGTACTCGCTATCCTTTCTTATTTCTTTTTGTTTTTCATTCATATCACATCCATAACATCTTGATTTAGCATTACAACTCTTTGTTTAGGGCTGCTCGTGACTGCATAAGAAATTAGACAAGCATTCTTAAACTTTCCTTATTTGGTTGCATGCGAAAACCCTAGAGTGAGAAGAACCCTAGCCGCATATCCTTTCTTGCCGATCACTTTGTGCATTAGTCTAGGTTGTTTAACACCTTGAACACGAGCATACTAGGATTGTTAGGTTGCTAGAACACCTTAGAAGAGTTTAGGAAAAAGTTTAGAAGCTTTTCCATTTTGCTTGAAATCGATTTCCTTTTCACTTAGCCGATTTCCTTTTTACTTTTTGTCTTGCATTACAAGCTTGTTTCTTTTCCTTTTTACTTGTTTTCTTTTTCCTTTTTGCTTGTCTTCTTCCCTAGAAACCTTTTACTGGTTGTCTTGTTTGTCTTTGAGCAGGAACAATGGTGTCCGAGTCTGAAGAAGAAGCTGAACTTGTCCGGAAGAACAAACTCCTCATGGAAGCTATGTCGGCTCAACTCAATCAAAACATGATTGCAACCATGACCGAGATGATGAGGACCAGCCTCAGTGACATCAGAAGAGATCTGAGAGAAGACATCAGGAGAGCTACTAGTCACTTACCAAACCAAGAGACTAGGAGAGAAGAGAGACCGCAAGCAACTCACCAAGCAACTCGCCAAACAACTCGCCAAGAACATGATGGTTATGAGGAGACTGATGAAGAATATGATCACCTGATGCGTCCCTAGGATGCTCTTTGGTTGATGGGAATGGATAGATCCTTGAAAGAACGAATCAAAGACTCAAGTCCTTCAAGGCGTGTGGATTGGATGGTGACACAAGAGGGATGAATGCAAAATCTCTCTAAAAGCTTGTGAATCCTTTGTTCAGCCTCTGAACATCGATTGCTTAGGAGTCAAATCCTCTGCATCTTGCCTAGTGATCACGTCTGAGCGGTGACCTGCTCGATCATAGGCAATTCTATAACAAGTTGAATTGACTCTCCATCGAGAGATCTATTCACCTGAAGATCCCCCTCATCACTACTTCTTCCACAATCCGATTGATCATTGTTCTGTTTATTCAGGAACCAATCATCCCAACGTGTCCAATCAAGAGTTTCAAACCAGAATATCACCCTCAGATCATTCGAAAAGGATCAGAAACACCAAGGGTTTCATTATGAGTTGCTTGCGTCTCTCTTCTCCCTAGTCTCTGGGTTTTGGCAAGTGACTAGTAGCTCTCCCTAATGTCTTCTCTAAGCTCTCTCCTGATGTCATTGGAGGTTGTTCCTCATCATCTCGGTCATGGTTGCCACCATACTTTGGTTAAGTTGATTGGTCCTAGCTTCCATGAGGAGTTTGTTTCTCCCTGACGAGTTCAGCCTCTTCCTAGGACTCGGACACCATGGTTCCTGCTCAAAGACAAACAAGACAACCAGTAAAAGGGTTCTAGGGAAGAAGACAAGCAAAAAGGAAAAAGAAAACAAGCAAAAAGGAAAAGGAACAAGCTGTATTGCACGACAACAAGTAAAAAGGAAATCGGCTAAGTGAAAAGGAAATCGATTCAAGCAAAAAGGAAAAAGCTTCTAAACTTTTTCCTAAACTCTCTAAGGTTTTCTAGCAACCCTAACAAGCTTATTCTACTCGTGTTCAAGGTGATAAACAAGTTAAAGCAATGCACAAAGCAATCGACAAGTTGAGGGTATGCGGCTAGGGCTCTTCTCTCTCTAGGGTTCTCGCATGCAACCAAATAAGGAAAGTTTTAAAAATCTTTGTCTAAACTCTTATGCAGTCACGAGCAGCCCTAAACAAAGAATTCTAAGGCTTAATCAAGATGTTATAGTTGAGATATGAATGAAAAAACAAAAAAGAAACAAGAAAGGGATAGCGAGTACTTCCCAACCAAAGTTGCTCTGATACCACTTGATGCGTTCCTAGGATGCTCTTTGGTTGATGGGATGATGGATAGATCCTTGCAAGAACGAATCAGGACTCAAGTCCTTCAAGGCGTGGTGGAATGAATGGTGACACAAGAGGGATGAATGATCCTTCTGATACTCCTAGATGAATGATTTGGATTATGACACACCAAAACTAAAACACCCATTAAGTCTCTGGATATGACACACCAGAAACTCGGCACACTTTCTAGAGAGAGAGAGAGCCGTCAAGATGAATGTTACCTTGTTTATTAAAAGACTGAATGAATACAAGAGGGTGTTGAGGCCTCTTTAAATAAGAAACCAGAGACAAATCCTCTAGGGTTTCGACAATGATCAAGAAAAGGAAAGAAATAAAACTATAGTCTAAGTTTAAACATAAGTTTAAAATGAAATAAAAATGTAAACTTCTTTGAGTCTTGGACCGAGAATAGCACTTAGGTGATGTGAAGACAAGTTGTGGCCTTCGTTAAAAACCTTCCTCCTGGAAAACCTCGTGGGACAAAACCAAAAACAAGGAAAAGAGCACACACCCCATGTCTTGCCTAGACACTAACTCATTTGATGTAGAGATGGCTTGAATGGTGATCAAGACATCTCGGATCAGACCTTGTCCAGACTTGCTTGTTGTGGATGTGAAGTGAGTAATCCAACAACATTCTCCTTAAGCTTCTTGACTCTGGAACGAGTCATGGGACCTTCAGGAATGGCTAGAGCATCATCACCAAGTTGTTGTGCAATGTGGCTTCATGTGGCTCAACTAGACTCTCCTTGTCCTCCTTAGTGATCCGGTCATGATCAGATCAGATCCTTGCAAAAGAAGGAATCAGGGACTCAAAGCTCCTTCAAGCGTTTGTGGATTGATATGGTTGACAACAGAGACGGGATTGATGGATCTTTTGATACTCCTAGATGAATAAACTCGGATATGGACCACACCAAAATTAGACACCCCTACGGCTGGATACTACACACCAGAACTCGACAGACTTTCTAGAGAGGAGAGCCTTCAAGGAGAAAAGATACTTGTTTATTGAAAGGTGGTATGCTGACAAAGGTGTAGAGACCCATTTAAATAAGAAACCAGAGAACATGCTTCTCATAGGGGTTTTCGACAATAAGCAAAAAAAGGAACCTATGAGGGTTATTGCCATTAAAAGAAATAAAATGTAATCTTCTTTTTTAGCCCTTGGACCGAGATAGGGCCCTAAGGTTGATGTGAAGACAAGTTTGTGGGGTGGGGCCTAGTTTTAAAAACCTTCCATCTGGAAAACCTCGTGGGACAAAACCAAAATGATGCATCCCTAGGATGCTCTTTGGTTGATGGAAATGGATAGATCCTTGCAAGAACGAATCAGAGACTCAAGTTCTTCAAGGCGTGTGGATTGAATGGTGACACAAGAGGGATGAATGATCTCTTGATACTCCTAGATGAATGATTTGGATATGACACACCAAACTAAACACCCTTAGACTCTGGATATGACACACCAGAACTCGGCACACTTCTTTTAGAGAGAGAGAGAGCCGCAAAAGATGAATGAACTTGTATTGAAAAGGTTGGATGATTACAAGAGGGTGTAGACAACCCTTTAAATAAGA
>CAJHQQ010004342.1:0-29725 GCA_905132885.1 Moricandia moricandioides | reverse complement strand
GATGAATGGTGATACCACCACCATCATTAATAATATTGTCATTAAATCATTATAATATCTTTAACTAAAGACATGTACCTAAAGGGTGAGTCCAAATCGGCCCAGCTCAGTTTCTTAAGGCTCGGTTTGTTTTGTGGGCTCTAGATAAAAACCCAATCCAGCTATTTGGATTTTCATGAGAAAACAAAATAAAAACTTTTTTTTTGGGTAAAATAAATAAATAAACTTTGTTTTTAGTTTGTAAGAAGTTACACTTTTTTTTTTTTTTTAACAAGTTACACTTATCTTCTGCAGAGTCTATACTATGCTTTATGCAGAGTATATTATTGCTTCACAGGTCGCAAAAACTATATGATCACATCGTAATAATCCTATTATATTAAGAAATTGGTTTTAAGCACGTCCGTAAAGCCAGCAAGGAGAAAACGATTAGTGGATTTTCCCCAACACCATGCATATTAATGTAACTAACGCATTAAAAATATCATATACAAATACAATATGTTTTCTGATACAAGCTCCCATTTAAATACAAAATTTTAAGCTTCAGTTTACAAGTTCCAATACATTAGCAATTTGGTAATTTTTTGTACCCAATTATGTATTATACTCTCTTTGTTTCAAAAATAATAAAGTTTTAAGGGGTTTACACCCTAATTAAAAAACTGCTAATTTTTATTCAGTTTATCTCATTTGTATAAAAACAACAATAACTACATCTAATTTAACTAATGAAAAAATATACTACTACAAAACACAAATGATCATAATTCATAAACATCAAACTACATTAACTATTTACATAGAAACTTTAAAAACGGATGACTATTTGAATAGAAATTTGAAAAACATCACTCACTGAAACAAGAAAAAATCATAAAACATCAATTTAAAGTGAAACATATAGTACGCTTTTAGTAGACTTACATCTCCGTGTATAAATGCTCTATAATATAAAAATACAGATTTGTTACATGAATCTGTAAGAAACATCAAGTCATCAAAAATTCAAAACCATACATTATACTAATAATAAAGACGCATGATACATATATGTATGCGTACATACTAATTCAACTGCATGTGATAAGCATACATATATATATATGGATGGAAAACGAGAGTTGTAACTGATTTTCATATGAGAATTTAAGGAAGCAAAAGGCTGAAAACGATACCTAACCCTAACGATAGATACCCTTAAGATCACTGAGTTGTGACATTATATCCTAAGAAACTAATCCAACTCCAAGAAAATCAATGAACGTAACATTTTTCTTCCCACCATCATCTTTCACGGATGGTCCATCTTCACCTGATAAGTTTTTATTATGATCTGGTGTTGCTGCATGTAATGCGTAATTGTGATGCTCCACCAACTCTTTCGACTTTCTACTCTCAGGATAAATTTCTTTGTATACACTGGAGATAGATGATGATCCAAACTGATCATCTTTAGGTGCTAAAACAAAAGTGTTAGGCCAAAGACCGCGACTCTTGTCCTTTTGAGGCGTCCATAGCCCAAACTGGGATCTATTTAGCCTTGTTAGACTAGAACCATGGCTCAAAACATTATGCCAGCTTTGGTTGAACGTAGAAGTGGCCGTGGAAGAAGAGGTTTCACGTTTACGTCTAGCCATGATGACATGGAAATGGTTCTTGACAGCGTTATCGGTCCTTCCAGGGAATAGTCGGGCTATGGAGGCCCAACGATTCCCCTGGAACCGATGAGCTTTGAGAAGTCTCTCTTCTTCTTCCTCGGTGAAAGGTTTCTTGGTGATGTTTGGATCAAGTTGATTGTACCATCTCAATCTACAGCTTTTCCCTATGAATCCATATCACTCAATTATTTACAAAAACACATAGATCTACTACAAATTTTTATTAGAAAATACATATATGAAAAAGATGAAGATATGAATATATTACCTGATCTTCCATAGAGATGTTGAGCAATGAAATTCCAGTTCTTGGGACCGTATTGTTCCACGAGTTGCCGGAGATTGTCATCTTCTATAGGTCTCCAGTGACCTTTATGACAACTAATTTTCTTATTGTCAAAATTGTTGCTTCCTCTAGACATTTCCCTGGATGCTATCTCTATCTCCACCTACATCAAACCAAAATAAGATAGATTAGTCTAAGGTGAAATGATAAAAATGATGAAAACTAAGACATAAGGAAGAAAAATAAAGGAATATAAAAGAGAGGGTTGGTCTTAGTTCTCTTCTCTTCTCTAGGGTTACAGTTGATAAGTCACTTTTATTCTTTTTACAAGACACCCTCTCCTTTTCACATATTTATGCCTATTATACTCATCTCTAATGTATCTAATTATATCATAACAAAATTATCATTCTTATTATTTTTTGGAATTTTTTTTTTAAATAGCTATATTTAAGTTTTTTTCACCAATTAACTCTAAAAATGACTGAAATAATTTTTTGTATTTTGATTTTTTTAGTTTTAAATCCACCCAAAAACCTATTCTATAACTCTAAAAATTAAGTATATATTAATTAACCATAATGGTATAAGTGTATATTTAGATCCTTAATAAAATCTCTTTTAATTATTTTTTCTCTTAGAAACTGTTTTTGTGACAAAGAAAAATTATAGTTATCTTAGAGTATTTTTTTTTCAAAATATATTTTATTTCGTTTCATTCCATGTTATTCTTATGATTTCATGAGTATTTTCGAAGATGCAAGTAGCTGTAAATAGGTTATAAAAGTAAATCACATGCCTTATTAAAATTTTGAAAGTAAAAGAGTACAAATTCAAAACTTTGAAGTTCCTACCATATTTTTTTCTTCTTTTTTACAACTCATACATACACGCACATCAAATCTATTAAAATAGAATATTATTTTTATCTACTGATAAAAAGTCATTGGACCATTTCATTAATAATTTTTATTATATCAAAAATAATATTTATATATTAGATCATTTGAATAAAATAAACTATCACACATAAAAATATTCTACTATAACATTATTTATTTTTGAATATTTCCTACTTTACTTTAACAAAATCTTATAAAATCTTTTGATTATCAATTTTAAATAATTAATTAAATTCATAAATATTATTAAATATTAGAATTTCATATTATTTAAATTTAAATAAAAAAATATATTTTTAATATATAGGCATTTAATTTAAAAAGTTATAAATATAAATTTAAGTTTAAGAAAAATACATTATACAAGATAAAAAGTTATATTATGATTATATGATTTTTTTAGTTTAGCGTTGATGATTTATGTTTGTAAATTAAATAAAAGTAATGTAGCTTATTTAAATTACAAAATCTTTAAATAAATTTTGATCAGTGAGAATTATAAACAAAATTTAATCTATTTTCTTTAGAAAATATCAAAAATTAATGAAATGGGTTAACTAGATTAATTATTCTATTTTGATTCTTATATGATTATGTTTATTTTGTTATTTGAAGAAAATATGAAATAAATTACATATTAATATCTGTTGTTTCATAAAAAATAAAAATATAAATAAATTATATATAATTATATATTAATAATATCGAACAAGATATATTAAGTTATATAATACAACACACCAAATAATAATAAATATTTAATCATTTATTATAAAAATTAATTATAAATATCCGCGCGGAAACGCGGATTAAAGTCTAGTATATTTGAAACCGAGTTAGATGTCACATGTTGAGTACCATCTTAAAAGACATGTTCTAGTATCTCACTTTGACCAAGTAAAAAAGTACGGTCAAAGTAGGGGGCACACAACTTTCTGTAAATTATCTCAGTTATATATAATCCTTTACAAAAGTTCAGTAACTATTCCATGCTTTCATTCCCCTGTATTTATACTACAAATTTTTGAGATTAGATGTTTCCATCTGGTATACCATTGCTTTCGATATTTTGATTATAGATAGTTCGATGGTCCTTTGTGATGTTACGATTATAGCATAATATATAGATAATTAAACACGATGTTCAGATTCTCAATGTGGCATGATGCGGTCTGAACCAAGTTTGTAAATTAGTGCCGCATGTGGATCCAAAGTTTGAGCACCAGTGCAATTGTGAATCAGGATGATGTTACAAGAGCCGCTTGTATAGGACACCTTACTCCACATTGTACATACTCCATCGTTTCAATCACAAACAAGAAAAAAACAACATGGCCATGTGTATTACTATATAACATCTCTCTTTATTTACAGTGGCAGAGGAAAATGCATATTAGATAAGAGACAGTATTCACAAGTGAAACGATGACAGTAACAGCATCAAGTTTACCACCTATGTAACATTCATGTAATAATAGTTTAGTTGAAGACATTGAGCACCCGAGGTTTCAAACTCTGTTCCAGTGACCCGCAAACTATTGAAACAATTTCTTTTTCATACAAGTTGTCAAAAGAGACCATCAGTTGCTGTGATGACTGTAGAATCGAGATCCAGCGAAAACACAAGGCACAAAGTAATTCTAAAAACACGTATTTCTTTTATTAGAAATCCTTAACACAATTTCTTACAAACTTGTTTGATCCGAATTACACGACTCATCACGGATCGATTCCTAACACACCCAACTTGCGTGAACCAACCCCTGTTGATCACGTCTACAAATCACTCACTTTCTGAAACCCCAAAATCCCCTTTGTGTTTCTATAAGAATTATTACGTCAAAAGTTCTGACCTTAATTCTAGGGAAAAACCAAGATATATAGGAAATAATCTTTTCCTATTATCTAATATATTATCTCCTATATTTTAGCATCACCAAATCTTCCAATTTATGATTTAATATGCTTATTTAAAGCATATTTTCGTCATCCAAACATATGAAAATATTCCACATCATCACATATTCATGTTTCTTTTTTATTCTCTGAAGCGTGTGTCACACCTCATTTTCCATGTGTAACACACATACACGAATCAAAACTCCACCACTGCAGCAACTTATCAAGCTCCAAATTCTTGAGCTTACATTCTCCCCCTTTTTCACTGAGTTTTACAACTCAAGCTCACGAACCTTTAAGCACAATATGCATCATGCACTTCATCAAAGTATTTATCTTGAACTCCCCCTGAATCAAGTATCATCTCCCCCTGCTTGAGTGAAAAACTTCATGATACTTGTTGGAACATCAAAACTCTCAATGCCTTATAGTAGAAGTCCATCGAACTGGTTCTTCAGCTTCAGCATATTGATTTCCAATCTGAGTGTATTCGTAAACTTAGGATACAAATCCTTCTTAGCTATCCATATTTGTCCATACCTTCTGGGTTCCACATAACAAAGGTTCATCCTCCAAGCTCGCTCAATCTGATTTCTACGAGCATAACAATAGACAACATTATGTCCGATCTTGCCACAAAAGTGACAGACATTCATTCGCTTAGCAACAACTTTTATGTCTTCTACCTTCATTTTTGACACTGATTTGATGGTTCTGCAGCTACTGATATGCTAGTTTGTTGTGATGTATCTTTTGGTTTATCATCAGATTTTTCTGCAGCTTTTATGAACTTTATCCCATCAGCCTTGTCATGATCTTGATCTTGTGAAGTAGTGCCTTTGTAACCCAAACCCCAATTGATTTTGGGAGATTGACCAACCGATAGGATATGATCCAAACTAGCTGAACCAGTGTTTAACATTCTTACTTTTTGTAGTTCTCAGTAAGTTGTCTTTCCAAAAGCTGACTCTTCTCAAGTTCTTGATTTAACAGTTGTTTCATCTGATGAAACTTTACTTCAGACTCCTGTTGAACTTGGTTCTTCTCTGCAATAACTCTTTTAAGAGACTGAAGCTCAACTTCATCATCATTCTCTGTCACCATACACTTTGATTCGCCCTTCGTACCAGTTTGTTCCATCTCTAGGGTGTTGACTTGAGCTTTTAGTATAGCTTTATCCTTGATGAGTTGCATGTTTTCTTCACTGAGTTTAGCAAATTGACCAAAAAGGATCTGATACTCAGCAAAAAGATCTGAATTTAAATCACTTTCTGTATCACTGTGTGACGCATCAGAATTGGTGTGTAACACACACGACGTACGAGATTCACCTTCAATGATGTCTTTTTCAGATCCCACAACTCCATGAAGAGCGACGAAATTGAGAGCATCTGCTTCTCTTTCTGACTTTTTATTAGTGTAACTTCTCTTTATCTTCATCTTCTTTGTGTTCACACAATCTGACTTTATGTGCCCGTAACCATTACATCCATTACACTTGATTTCTTTTCTCTTGAATGATGGACACACTGTTTTGACATGTCCAATACCATGACAATTAAAGCACACCACTTCATACTTTTTATGTTTTTCTTCTTCTCTAGGCAGTGTGTCATTGGACATCTTAAACAAAAGATTCATGGTTTCTTCAAGTTTTTGAATCATTAGGTGAATAGATTCTTCAAGTTTTGGAGCTCTTTGGATGTTTTCTTCAACTATAACTCTTGAGTTTTGAATAGGCTTCGACAACTTAGATTCTAATTCCATCTCCTCAGCCTTTAAAATCCCTACGACCTCAGCAAACTTCAGCTCATCAGTGTTCATCGTCAAAGTTATCGCCGCTGTATGTGCTGCAAACTTTGTAGGTAAACATCGCAAAAGTTTCTTCACCAATTTTGCATCTTCATATTTTTTACCTAAAACGTGTGCTTCATTGGCTATGGAGCTGAGCTTGGCACTGAAGTCTCATATCTTCTCTTCTTCGGTCATCCTTATGTTTTCAAACTGTGATGCAAGCAAGTCCAATCTTATCCTCCGAACATTCGCAGTACCTTCAAAGGCGTTTTGTAATATATCCCAAACCTCTTTAGCTGATTCACATCCTTGTATTAATTAGCTCAAATTGCTTACCATCTACAGAACTAAAGATTGTGTCCAATGCTTTAGCATTAAACTTTGAAAACTTTTTCTCTGTTGCAATCCACTTTGTCTTTGGCTTAGGTGTCTTTAAGCCATCTTCTAGCATCACACATGGTTCTTCCCATCCAGTTTGAACAACTGTCCAGATATCTTCATCAGCTCCATGTAAGTTTGCTCTCATTCTGACTTTCCAATACCCATAATTCACGTCATTAAGCAGCAACATATTATGTGCCAAAATCGCCATATTCTCTTCTCAGGATCTCACCTTGGTTCGAAGAATCCTCCTTCGTTTAGGTGTTCCGCTCTGATACCAATTGTAGAATCGAGATCCAGCGAAAACACAAGGCACAAAGTAATTCCAAAAACACGTATCTCTTTTATTAGAAATCCTTAACACAATTTCTTACAAACTTGTTTGATCCGAATTACACGACTCGTCACGGATCGATTCCTAACACACCCAACTTGCGTGAACCAACCCCTGTTGATCACGTCTACAAATCACTCACTTTCTGAAACCCCAAAATCCCCTTTGTGTTTCTATAAGAATTACTACGTCAAAAGTTCTGACCTTAATTCTAGGAAAAACCAAGATATATAGGAAATAATCTTTTCCTATTATCTAATATTATCTCATATATTTTAGCATCACCAAATCTTCCAATTTGTGATTTAATATGCTTATTTAAAGCATATTTTCGTCATCCAAACATATGAAAATATTTCACATCATCACATCTTCATGTTTCCTTTTTATTCTCTGAAGCGCGTGTCACACCTCATTTTCCATGTATAACACACATACACGAATCAAAACTCCACCTCTGCAGCAACCTATCAAGCTCCAAATTCTTGAGCTTACAATGACAACATCACCCTCTTCTAATTCCACTTGGTAAACATGTAGATGTGTGAAACAAGACCGCATACACTGCTGTTGTTTGTTTGTGTGTTTGGTAATACTATGAGGTGGCTTGACTTAATAAACAATAAATCAGTTAAAATTTGTAACAGCATAGTTGTAAGTCCGCGGTTTCGGGTTTTTTCGGATCTTGTATTTTCGGTTGTGGTTAGTTTGGTTCGGCCAAAATCTCACCGAACTAAACCAAGAAAATCTGATACGATTCGGTTTGTTAATTTGAATTTTTTAAATAAATATCAACAACTAACCTATTATTTTCTGTTAAATTTTGATTTACATTTGGTATAATCTCAGGAAAAAAACAGTTAATTTTGGTTAGTTTATATTTTTCGGTTAGTTTGGTTTGGTTATTTTTGGTTCTTAATTTATTTTCAAATTGTTTTTGGAAACCTAAATTTAACCAACTAATTAAACTGAATCAAAACTCGACTGAATCGGTTCCGGTATAAATCCTAAGGCTACATACAGTAGTTAGTTATACCTTGACAAACCAAAACAAGTTGTACGAAAACAAGTAGGAGTATGTTGGAGAAGTTTAAAACAAAGACAGGCCCATGAACGTGGGGGAAAAAAAAAAGATAACGAGACTCTCTCTCTCTCTCTCTCAGGAACCACTTCCATCCATTCCATGGAGTCTACACTCGCCGCTTTCTCGGCCAGAACTACTGGTCCTTCATTGCCTCTCCTCTCTATCTCTTCCGACGTCAGGCATCTCCATCCCCTATTGCTCGCTCGCTCCTCTCCGGCACCCACATCGTCAAATTCACTTTGTTATTCCTCCGCGTTGACAAGATTGGGAGCTGCTGGTTTGCCGGTGAACGTACGCCGTTTGCAGTGTTTGTCCAGCTCATCTCCGTCCTTCAGTGGCGGCGGTGCTGGATTTGGAGGGTATAGCGGCGGAAGCGGCGGAGGAGGTGGCGGAGGATCGGATAGTGGTGATTCAAAGTCGAAGTTGGGTGCTGGAGCAGGTGATGGCGTCTCTGTTCCCTCTTCAGACATCATTATTCTTAATGTCGGAGTACGTTTCTCCCTCTTTGTCTCTCTCTCTATACGTAATGATTGATGATGATTTCAACTTACTGTTAAGTTTTTATCGAATGTTCTACACTTGTACTGAACTGAAGGGGATGACATGTGGTGGTTGTTCAGCAAGTGTGAAGAAGATCCTTGAAAGCCAAGTAAGCCTTTATTATGACCAAACTTGTGTGTTAATGTCTTTAGTAAATATTTGTCTGATTAGAAAATAATTAATGTCTTTTGCTTTATTAGCCGCAAGTTGCTTCTGCTAGTGTTAATCTCACCACCGAGACAGCTATAGTGTGGCCTGTACCTGAAGCCAGAAGTGTACCTGACTGGCAAAAGACTTTAGGCGAGACGCTTGCTAATCATCTCACCAGTTGCGGCTTTCAGTCCACTCCTCGAGGTAAGAGTGTGCAGCAGTCTCTGTACAGGAGCAGGGTTCCTTTGGAATCAATCATGATTGTCCAGAGATGAACATTTAGTTTGCTAATAAGATGTCTACATGATATGAGTATAATCCTTCGAAATGGTTTAGCATCTGATTAAATTTTATTTGGAAACATAGGTTTAGTGTTTCAGTAATGTTAATTGATTGTAAGTCAAAAAAAAAACACAAGTTTCATCATCTTTTTGTGGATACTGGTTGGGTAGGGGAAGTTCCTGAAGATATTGCTGGAGAGGTTTCACCTTGATAGTGAAGATATTGCAGTAATCATTAACGATATGGTAATGTTCTTTTTGTGAAATTTGTTTGTGCCTTGAGATTTAAGTATACTAACTTGATTACTTTTCCTTTAACAGATGATTAAGAGGAGCTGCTAATGGGGAATAGATTGTAAACATAGATTTTCTGGTTCTATTGATTTTCGTTTATGAAGAATTTGTTGTCAGTCTCCTTTGTGATAATATTGGTTATCATAAGGCCATGTATTTATCTTATGTTTTTCATTGATGATATTTTCTTCTCTGGAACAGAAAACATAACCTTGTTCTATAACAAAAAAGATAAAATAAAATAGAGGTGTCACCTGGACCCTCTTTGTTATCTTGTATTGTTGTTGGTGTTTCTTTTGCTATCTCCTGTCTAATGAGTATGGTTCCATTCTTTACATGAGAAGTCTTATGTATTTTAGCTGGTCAGGTGCAGAAAACTTCTGGATGCGATTGCCTTTGTGAGTCAGTGTATTTTACAGTTATCTTTATTGCATTTTTGCTAGATATGCTGAGACTTACTATCTAAGATCTGGATTCAATTCGAGATATGATCTGGATATCTTAATTTTTTCATTTGAATATCTAGATAAGATAGGTAATTTTTATTATAATTATTTTAGAATAATATATATAAAAATACTAATTTTATGTATTATATTTTTATTTTCATAAATTTTGTAAAAGTATACATTGAAATAATTAAAAACATTATACATATTTTTATTTTTAAAGTATTGTTAATATTTTATTATTTTAATATTAATTTTATTTATTTTAAGGATTCAAATTCGGATCCGGATATCCGTTGAATATTACAATTTTTAGAAGGATCTCCGATATCCAAATATATCTGTAAACCTAGGGTCTAAATAAAAATTTTTTTTAAAAAAAAAAAAAAGATTTGCTGGATACAGATCCGTATTGAGATACCTTAAAATACTTCGGATACTTGATCTGTCTTAGGCCTGCCTAGATCTACTTTACTTGATTGAGATTTTGTAGTTTAGGTGGTAGCTTTATTTTTATAAAAGAACATTGAAGAAGAGTAGATATCAAAGATACTGAAGAGAAGTATTTTGGAAAGTCGTGAATGAAGCATAAATCAAGAACATTTACAGAAAGCAAGAACATTTTCAGAAAATAATATAAAATATGATTGAAGCAAATACTCATTTTAGATATGTATTTATATAACTTCAAAAAAAAACTGATTATCTTTTTTGGAAAAATTCGTTATGTAACAAAAATAAATTTTCCTAGTTCGAAAAGATATATCATACCGCCGCTGCCCGCACTTCTAGATGTCAATCTTACAACGAGCCAATCCGTCTTATGCCTACGGTAGTTACATTCGGACAGATTTAGTCCGACTGAACATGGTGCCTTGGAATTAAACACTCCAGATAGAATCAACTTGTTTCTTCTAGCAAGTTCGGTAATGCTTCAGAAACTTTGTATTATTTAAAACCCGTGAACCAAACTGAACCAGACCAGATGTATCTTAGATGTTCATGCTGACACTAAGCGCAAGAGCAACCACTCCACTATATAAGTAGGAACCTCATTCAAATATTGCCACGAAACATTTCCACCACCAACAACACAACGCACCACAATTTGTTATATGATTATTTGAATAATTTAATATAAAGATAACAATTAAAATAGAGCACCCCTTCCCCTTGTGCTCTCCACTACTAACCAAAAAAATGTTACTAAACAGAGCATTAACGTTATGCTATATATACAAATCCATAATCAGACCAAACATTCACAACATAGATTTCATTACAAACCATTGACAAAGAGAAACAACAACAACAACAAAAAAAAAGATGGGAAGTGGAATGATAACTATAATGGTTGTAGCATTAGCTTTCTTCATGGTCAGTTCCGACAACATCAACGTGGCGACAGCTCAGTTCTGTGGAGCTAACCTGTCGGGACTGATGAATGAGTGTCAACGCTACGTCAGCAACGCCGGACCAGATTCTCCGCCGCCGTCCAGGTCATGTTGTGCTCTGATCCGTCCTATCGACGTACCTTGTGCTTGCCGTTACGTTTCAAGGGATGTTACTAACTATATTGATATGGATAAAGTGGTTTACGTTGCTCGTTCTTGTGGCAAGAAGATTCCATCCGGTTACAAATGTGGAAGTAAGGTTAACCCTTTATATATCTGTCTTTAATATTTTTATTATTCGTTTTGTATTTGTAAGCATGTGACATTATTTTGGATTTGAATCTATTAGGTTACACTATTCCGGCGCGGCTTAGTTGAAGAGGGAGGATATATACCAACAGAACTTGAATTTGCTATAAGAAAATGATATGATGTATTAAAGTTTGAATAATGATGATTATGATGTCAGGATTTGGGTCTAGTAATAAGTTTTATGTAAATCAAAAAGAAGGTCATGGTCGGAAGATAATAAGACGGTTATAATTTGTGAGCATTTAAATCAGATCATTATAGTGTGTTTATGTTTCTGACTAAAAGCAAAATATGAACTATAAAAATCCAAAATCACAACCCATTTTATGATAAAATTGTAAAAACGTTTTTTCCGCCAAAATAAAAAAAACACATATTTTTTTTTTGCAAAAAGTCGTGAAAATACATTTTTTATCAAAACATAAAAATGTATTTTTGTCAAAATCGTAAAAATACATTTTCCGCAAAAACTACAAAAACCACAAAACATATTTTTTTTCCAAAAAATTGTAAAATGCATTTTTTTCGTTAAAACCATAAAATGACATTTTTCCGTAAAAACCACAAAACATATTTTTTTGCCAAAAAATTGTAACATGCATTTTTTTCGTTAAAACCATAAAATGACATTTTTCCGCAAAAACCACAAAATCACATTTTTTTTCAAAACCATAAAATTACATTTTTCCAAAAAAAAATATGTTTCCTCTCTAAAAAAACAAAATCACATTTTCTCGTCAAAATCACAAAAAAATATTTTTTTGCTAAAACTATAAAATTATATTTCATGTCATAACTATATTTTAAATTAATTATATTTTAGATAATTAATAAAAAATAATATAGTTAAACAAAATAAAATATAATTAAATGAAAATAAATATATATATTTTTTATTAACTAGATTTATCTAGATGGAAATATAGATGAACAAACGAACTGAAATTCATCATATGGATGAAAAAACTAACAATCATGACTAAAGATGAGTGGATAATCTAAGGGCATCCACATCAATGAACCCCCCCTTGGGGTTCATCTTTTCATTTTTTTATTATTATTTTTTTTTTGTTTTTCTTTTTTGTTTTTTAAAAAAAAAAAAAAAAAAAAAAGATAGACCAATCGCGGGCCGCCACGTGTCGTGAACAATGATGATACGGGTTCACCAGAGTGAACCCCAAAGGCACGGGTTCATCACTGTTCATCTAGAAAACTGTGTGAACCCCCCTTGTGAACCCTCAATGTGCATACTCTAAGTGGATATGTGAATGAAGATGAGAGATGGACAAATGAACATCACCTAACTCATTTCCTCCATGTATTTCAGTTAGTAGTACTACTTAACTTGGACTTTTGTTCGATTAATTACCCTCCCAAAATAGGGTTAAATAACTCGTGAGTTAGTCTTATTTCTATGGAATTTGAAGTTAAACTTTGAGTTAGTGACGTATAGTCAACTCGCATCTCTCAGGTGTTCTATCAAAGTACGTGGTTGTTACGAAAAGAATTGTGAGAAAATTAAAATACGTCTAATTATTATAACAGATAGTAAAGACTCCTTTTATATAGAAACTTTAGAAACTAATTTTAATAAAATTTATATTAATGTTATACTGTTAACATTTCTAATTATAAATAACTAAATAAATGTTATATGGAACAAAACAAAGAACATACTGGCTTTTAAAATGAGTATGCAAGGATTTATTTTGAAATTTCTCAATAGAAAAAGGAATTTTGTTTTGAAAGCGAAATGGGTGAAGTAAATCAGAATGTATAAAAAAAGTGTAGGTACATGTTGTAATATTTACAATTTCAGAATTATTTTATAAGAAGTAGAAGAAAAAACAAGTAGAAATGAGTCAAATGTGTGTTTAGAAATTAGAATTAATCCTCATTATCATATGTTCCTCTCTTTTTTTTGGCTTTATACCATCAAGTTATGTATAATGTTTCAATTTACACCCAATAATATTTATTTTAATAATTTCAGCAGTTTCTAATTTAAATAATATAGTTTTTTTTAATGAGAGTTAATTTTGTTTTAGAATTAAGATTGGCCATATAGGTTTAACTGTGTTATTCACTTTATATGAACTTGAATTCACTGCTTGATTTCCACTTTGCTAAACCTATTTACTTTGTTTTAAAAAAGATTTTCAATTCCGGTTTTATTTAATAGGTCTAAATTTACACCCCATCAGTCTCATTTTAGCATACTAAGAGCATGTTTAACCCACATACCCATTATGGTATCTTAATTAATTTTTTATTGTATTTAAGGAGTTACTTTTGGTGAGAAAAATGATTAAGAACTTTGAGAATATTTTTCCCTTCATTGCAAGTATTTTATGTTGAGGTTCTTAAAAAAAAAAATATTAAACATGATTTGTTTTATTACATAAAACATAATAGAAGACAACATTTTAAATATAGATTTTTAAATTAAAACATGAAAATAAAGATTAGTAAAATAAACGAAAATTATTTGAAAGAAACATTCGAGCTTAGTTGTTGTCTTCATCACCTCCAAATCTATTCCATATATGTTCAACCAAATCTTGTTTCAGTTGATCATGCACATGTCTATCACGAATTTGTGTCCGAACACCCATCTGGTTTAAGATATTTGTAGGCATATCTGTAGAATATGTAAGATCGACATGTGAACTTCTGTTGTCTTCTCCTTGCTGGAATTCTTCAACATCATATTGAGTGTATTGACCTCGTTCGTCTTCAACTATCATATTATGGAGTATGATACATGCTCGCATAATCTTCCCAATTTTGGTTTTATCCCAAAACTTCGCAGGATTTTTAACAATGGCAAAGCGAGCTTGCAAGACTCCAAAAGCACGCTCAACATCTTTTCGGGCAGCCTCTTGACGTTGAGCAAATAAAGCTGCTTGCGGCCCTTGTGGTAGAGAAATAGATTGAATAAAAGTTGCCCATTTCGGATAAATACCATTGGTGAGATAGTAAGCCATACGATACTCGTTTCCATTGACAGAGAAACGAACTCTCGGAGCTTGACCGTTTATAATGTCATCAAAAACAGGTGAACGATCAAGAATATTGATATCATTTAATGTACCTGGAGGTCCAAAAACGCATGCCATATCCAGAGATCGTATGAAGCAACCGCCTCTAAAACGATTGTTGGTTTACCCGAACCACGAGAATATTGTCCTTTCCAAGCGGTGGGACAATTCTTCCACTCCCAATGCATACAGTCGATGCTTCCTATCATCCCCGGAAATCCACGATACTCTCCAACATCAAGTAGACGTTGAAGATCAGCCGGTGTTGGTCTTCTTAGGTACTCATCGCCGAACAAATCTATAATTCCTTCCACAAAATTTTCCACACATAATCGAGTTGTTGTTGAACCGAGCCGGAGGTATTCGTCGACCGCATCAGCTGCAGAACCATATGCCAAGACACGAATGGCTGCAGTACACTTTTGAAGTGGAGAGAGACTTTGCCTTCCGAGAGCATCTTCCGTTTGATGAAAGAATTGAATTTCATTGGATAGTCGATCAACAATACGCATGAACAATGGCTTGTTCATTCTAAATCGTCGTCGGAATAGATTTTCAGGATATGTCGGAGTTTCGCTGAAGTAATCATTCCATAAACGTAGATTGCCTTCTTCACGATTTCTTTCTATATGAATTCTTTTTTTTCTTTCTTTCCTTTCTGCCACTTGATTACCATAATTAATGGTAAAATTCTCGAAGGTTTGATCAAAGTAATCATCAATAAACTGATCAACAATTTCATCATCTTCAGAATCCTCGAAAGTGTTGTGAGAACTAGATGCCATATATTTGAGCAAAATATATAAATTGTTTTGATGATTTTGTGTTTGAAAAATGTGTTGAAAGATCAAAGAGAATAAGAGAAGATACAGAGAAGTTGTTCTTTAAATAGAGAATGATCAAGAGAAGTTGTTCTTTAAATAGAGAATGATCAAGAGACAACAACACAACACAACAACACAACTAATCCGTGACCAATCTGTGACACAACAAGAGCAACATCCGTGACTTTAACAACAAAAGCAACATCCATGACACACAAATAGACTACAAGTCAATCTGTGACACATAACAACAAAAAGGACAACAACACAACACAATCCATATCCAGCAATAGAGAAGAAGAAAGAGATGAGATGAGATGAGCAATGAGAAGAAGGATGAGATGAGCAATGAGAAGAAGGATGATCGGAGATGAGCAATGAGATGAGAATGAGAAGAGGGAAGATGATAAAGAGGAGAAGAGAAGAAAGAAAATTAATAGCAACCACAAAGACATGACACATATCTACTAAATTCATCACAACCATAACAACTACATCGATTCCTATCAATTTATTACCAAGCTGCAACCATTAATCATCTCTAACCATAACATTAACTACCGATATCCTACCATTATCTAACACTAACCATCATCATTTATTACTGACCTAACACTAACCAGCATTACCTCTATTGAAGATGTTGTCAAACAAATGGGAGTGAAAACGCCAAGCTCAATGTCGTCAACTTCTTTGAATTTAGCAACAACTATCCCGAGTATCCTTCACAAAGTCAATGAAACATATCACTATTTTACAACTTTTCTAAATCTTTGATCCATCAGCAAACCCAAAAATATACAAATAATAGCTATACTTCTTTAAGGAATCTCATATTATATAATAGAAGTTATCTAAAATGCTATCAAACTATGGTTCCAAATAGAAATCATTTTCTATCCTCAATCATATGTGTATATGTGTGACTGATCGGAAATGTTGTTTAAAAACAGTCAATTACAAGAAAATATTTGTTACCTTGACGGATTCTGATCGGAACAGAGCCACCGAGTATTTGTTACCAGCGGCCATAGCTTGAAGATGACAGTCAATTAAAAGAAAGCCACCGGCGATTTGAAGATGATTTGTCACCGGCAGCCACAACTTGAAGATGATTTGACAGAGAACTCGAGGGAGAAAGCCACCGGCGATTTGATTCCTCCTCCGGGAACAGAGCCACCGAGTATTTGATTCGTCTTCGAGTTGGAGAGCAGCCATCGATTCGATTCCTCGTCGAGAACGAGAACAGCCTTCGATTTCATTCGTCGTCGACTTGGAGAGCACCCGTATTGAACGGATCTTTGGGAGAATCGGAGCCATCTGTTCCAACTTTTGCTGGGTATAACAACCAAAAAACTCGAGAAAACTTTGGGAGAATCGGAGCAAATTTGGTGAGAAGTGAAGTTGATCGAGAGAAGAAGAGTCTCCTCGTTTTCTCCTCCCGATGCGTTGTGTGGTGACGCGTGGCAAAGAAGAACCGTCCCTTGTGTTTGTTAATTAAGATACGTTTTCAGCCATAATTACCTTTTTTAATTTTCTTTAATTACAAAATTAATGAAGAGACCCTTATTAGAACTCCCGATAAACATGGTCTAACATCATATTACATATCATGAATTACTCAATTACTTTATGACAGATAAAAAAAAGTAAATTATAAAAGAAGAAAATAAAGCCCACAGGTAACTAACTTTTTTCCGTTGGATAATAAAGTAGTAACAAAACCACGAGCTACCCAATTATAAACAATACTTGCGGCTTCTTCAGCCTCTGGTTTACGTTACGTACCACTTTCTCCATTCTCACATTTTATAAACTTAGTCCTCCACCAAACCTACAACCACATCATTAATTTTCCAGAGCTAAACATAATACACTGCTAACTTAAAAGAGCTATACAAAAGAAAAAAAGATGAACGTCGGAAAGCAAGCTTCGTGGACAGTGGCGACTGTGATAGCAGTGGTGGAAGTGCTCAAGGACCAAGGCGTTGCTCGCTGGAACTACCCTCTCCGTTTACTCCACAAAAACGCCATGGCTCACGTCCGTACCATCACTGTCCCATCTCGTTCCTCTCCTCCTGCTCCTGAGTCTTCTTCTTCTTCATCGGCTGATGTTATAAGATCCAAACAACACATGACCAAGTCCTTTGAGAAAGCTATGGGGCTTAGCTGCTTTGGTCCCACCACCGTTAGATTTTAAATCTCCTCCTCTTGTATTCATGTTCCTATTCGAATGTGCGTCTCTATATGACTTTTTTAGCCACATAACCATAACTAGGTCGGTCCACCACAGCTTCAACTTGGATTCAAATATTGTTCTACCATTCATCAGCTTTGAACAACTTTAATCGATTTTGAAAGTAATTTGCCAACGAGTTGGTCTAGTGGTTGAAATTTGGTTAAAATCTTAAATTATTCAGTAGAAATCTGTAAAGTTACAAGTTCAGATCCAGTGAAAAATGTATACTCTCCCAAAAGTTAATTACATGATTTGGAATTCGGTGGATTTTAGTATTGGGCCACTTGGCCGAAACAAATCGAAGCATTAAATAAAAAAGAGAAAATTACCTTGGAAGTCACAATTTCACTTTACAATTACAGAATAAGGCACATTTTGCTTGGGGAGCACTTTTTGTGTGTTAAGTTTGCAACATGTCCTTTTGACCAGATTTGTAACCACACATGGACACAGTAATCCAAACTCACCCACTGTTCATCCTCATTTCATCAAAACTTTTCTATTTTTGTTGAATCTATTCTTTTTTTTTTAAATTATTTTTTAAAACTTTTTTTGGAGAAATCATTCTCTGGAACTCTAATGACTCTAACCAGACTCCGTTGTAGTCTCTTTCTCCTCGTCAACGTAATGCATTACCGAAACACTTTTTCCATAATGGACAGTAAAGTCTCGTACTTTAATTGAGATCTATTTGTTTTTGTTCATGCTTCCTAAATTTGTCAGGGGTGATTGAAAAACTCTTCTAACATCACATGTTTACTCTTCTTTTCTCTTCCTCTTTTATGTATGCACATATCACATACATTGTTGTTTTCACAAAAGTTGAAAATACAAAAATTGCTTAAGGTATTCAGCCAATGTTCTGTAAGAATAGATATGTCCACAAATGGTGAATGCAAAAAAATCTTAAGGTGGTCGGGCAAAATTTTTTATTGTCCACATCCACTATTACAAAATTTCTCATGATACATACCCTTATCCACAAGACATACACTCTTATTTTCTTATGATACACACCCTTATCCACAAGATACACACTCTTATCTACATCCACTATTAAGAAACTTACAACATAAGAAACCCTTATAATCTCTTTTAACTACACAACTTGGAACTATAGCGGCACACCGTTTGGGTCATCATGTGGATCATGTTTGATGAACACAAACGGTCAGATAGAAACGGTGGCTCTGTCTTTGGTCACGTTCTCCCCCTCTCATCATACCTCGAGTCCAATGAGAGACAACAACACGCAAGGGTATTTGATCTCCTATGGAGAGGCTGCTCCTTTGGTGATGAGCGATGACTGGTGATTCTCAGCTAGTAGTGGATGGTGGCGATGATGGTGGTTGCATCTGGCTTTCTATGTATTCAAACCCAAAGAAAATAAGAGACACGAAGGAGTGAAGGAAGAGAGGGAGGTGGAGAAGAACGTGAAGAGTTAATGAGGAAAGAGAGATCATGGAAGAACAATGACATATGGATGAACTCTCTTTCTCAAACAATGATGACGGCTACCGAACTAGGAAGAGAATATGTACCCTTATATTCATGTATAAGAAACATACACATTTAAGAAAAAACACATGATTGGAATTAATGAAAATAAAATTGAGAAACAAAACAAACCTTTGTTTTAGTTAACCGAGTCGTTGTCCACAAACATCCATCCACATGATTGGAATTAATGAAAATAAAATTGAGAAGAACGTTGTCCACACCTACTCATTTGCAAGTAGTTGTCCACAAACATCCATCCACATGAACTTATCTACAATTTAGGTTATTAATCGTGTAAGTGAATTATGTTCATGATATTTTATGGTCAAACTTTAACTTGGATGCAATTTCTTTATCATACAAACATTTCTATATTTTTTTGTTCACACAATTTATGTCCATGTCCACATTATTACATTCATATTTTATCATTCGTGTCCATATATTTTTGTACGAATGTTAAATAAAAAAAATACATATAAAATTTTTATATATATATATGGATATCAAAACAACAACGAAAGAGGTTTTTATACAGTTATTATATATTTATTTACGTAGTAAAAATTAAATAGTAAGTAAAAAAATTAAAACTAACTACAACCTAAAAAATATTTTCTAACTAGACACAAATCACTGTTATAACCTAAGATTATTCCAACTAAAGCTTACATCTTGTTAAGTCTCGTTAAGGACAAAATAGTCAAAAGTTTGTCTCGTTTTCCGTGAATGTGCTCATCAAGTGGGAAGTGACTCTCCCTCCAAGAAAAAGTTAAAATGTGACTTAGAAGGTAATGCACTCAATAAAAAAATAGAAAATTACACTGAGACATTTCATTTTTTCAATTACTTGGAGAGTCACATTGTGTTAGTAGCACATTTTTTTATGTTAGTAAAATACTTTTTGCTTGTTGTTTCTCTGTTTTGTCTTTGAACTAAATTCTAATTCTACCTTTTTTATATAACTAAATGGTTGGAAGATAAAATTTTAAAAAAGAAAAGAAAAAGAGAACGAGCTGAGATTCTCTCTCTTCACACACTTCTGTTTTTTAGATTAAATTGTATCATACAGCTTTCCAGTTTTGACTGGATTTTTTTAGTTTATATCTTCTACAAAGTTTTAATCTTTTGTTTTGATTTGTTTTGTCTGTAAAGGAATCAAAATTTCTCTTTCACTATCATTTTTGATAAATATACTTCCAATCTAGTTTGTTTAAATTAAGATTTGATTTTTCTTTTTTTCTTCTTTTCAAAATTTTCACTGCAAATGCTGAATCTTGTATCTTTTAGCTTCCTTGTCTAACCATAAGTTTGATCTATATTTCTTATAGGAGTAATGTCTTCGATGCCCCTATGGTGGGTATTTGATTAAGGCGATTGGGAGAGCTTCCTCCATGGAAAGTGGCTAAGAGTCAAACTCTAATTTGTTGGCATTAAAGGCGAATTGAAGGCGAATTGAAGGCATTGGTGGAAGTCCAAAGTCTCTAACCATGGTGATATCATCTACAATCGACCCTCAGCCGTCATTGTTAACCAGATCAAGCTCGGTATCCGCCGTGGTGGCCGGTTCGAAGTGTAGAGTGAATCTCGAGCAGCAATGGCTAAGTCTCTTGTTTTTGAAAATTTGGTCCTTTAATGTTTGTATAATTTTCTTTTTACCCCAAACTCTTTAATTGTTCAGTTGTTTCTTTGAATTAACCCCTAACTTTTCAAATACATTTTCCAGTTCTTTTCATAATTACACGAATTGCCCCCTCGTTTTGTAATTATTTTTATTGTTGCTGCCAAAATTTCAATATAAATAAATTTCTTTTTGATTTTGTACTAATTTATTATTTTTCACTTCCATCTTTTTCAATAAAAATGAATAATATGTCGGAAAATATGTTGTGGATGGTGCAATTTGAACGAATGAGTTAGTGGACAGTGCAATTTAAACAAATGAGTTATGGACAGTTTGTACCAAAAAACAAAAATAGTAGTACACATAAAGAATCGGATTGTGTGAATAGGTTCACATGTACATGTTTGTGTGGACGTTTTTATTTGAATATTCAAATATTAGGAATTGCAATCTACGTTAGTTCTAACAATACATTATGAGCAAATTCACCTAATCTTATATATGTCATCATCGTAAGAAAGAGAGGAGTTTAGTGGACAAAGTTATAAATCTTACAAAGTTTCGTGGATAAGGTTTCACTGATTAAGATTTATGGATGTGTTTGCGTGGACAAAGTTTTCATATTCTCAATTATTTTACCATTCTTCTTTTAAAATGTAAAAACCTATATGTTATATAAAATGCATTTTTTATTTGACATCTATATATATTCTGACATATAATAAAATTAAATTATAATTTATTAGTTATTTTTATGAACATAGAAATTGAACATGAGTTTTTGTTGATAAGAAAACTGGTGGTAGGGACTAGATTGATAGAAATTTATGGCGAAATCAAAAAGATTTATAAGTAAATTCAAGAACTTTGTCTATATAACCTTGTTCACGGTACCTCATCCATGTAACTTTATACACAAATATTTTTTGGATCAAAATCCTTGTACACATAACAAACTCCATCCATAGAAATTGTAGACTTAGGAAAGCTGGAAATATATACATTTTTTTTTTAAATCTTTTGATATGAACTCGTCCACAAAAGTATTAAATGAATCAAATCTTTATTTTAAATATTTTAGATGAAAAGAGTATGTTCCATCGAAAACCCATCCACAAAAAAAAATCTCTATCACCATAATTTTATACAAATCATCCATCCATAGTTGTTAAGTGCACAACTTATTCATACTACATAATTCAAGATACATTATCCACATAATTTAATTTGAAAATCTTAAAATTTAAAATATCAAAATACATATATAATATGGGTTTCAAAATATAAAAGAAAAAATTATAATCTATGTTATTCATTAAATATTTATATTTACGAATTACAATGAAATGATAATAAATAAAATAATTAGAAATTATAATTAAAATTTAAAATATATTATTTTACTAGAGAGAGATTGTAAGAGACCAAAAACAACCACATGATTTGACTTTTATTTTTTACTCTAGTGTCTAATAATCAAGTTCAACTCTCAACTGATGGAGGACAAAAAAGTCATAAAACATCTTTGAAAATCGTGAATGTGCTCTTCCGGCATGAAGTGACTTTGGATGTTAAAAAAATAAAAAGTGATCTAAAATGTAATGCACTCATCTAATAATCAAGTTAAACTCTCAACTGATGAATAGCAGAAAAGTCATAAAACATCTTGATAATCGTGAATGTACTTTTCTGGCATGAAATGTCTTTGGATGTTAGAAAAACAAATAGTGATCTAAAATGTAATACATTCATCTAATAATCAAGTTAAATTCTCAATTGATGAATGATAGAAAAATCATAAAACAACTTTAAAAATCGTGAATATGCTCTTCATGCATGAAATGACTTTGGATGTTAAAAAATACAAAAAGTGATATAAAAAAAAAAATCACTTCGAGGTGGCCCAGTGGTAAGCGTCAAAGAGGTAGCGCCCTGGGTTCGACTCGCAGTGGCCACTGTCAGAAAATGGTGTACACGCGGACCTCCTGGGTTGGCCATCAATCTCAGTTGGTGGATCCCACGATTATCAAAAAAAAAAAATATATAATGCACTCAAAAAAAGTTCTATCTCGGTTTATTATGCACCACAAAGAATCTTAACTTTTGCATCACATGTTGCATTACATGTGTGTGTCTCACAATTGCTCTTACATGGGAAAAACAATTTTATATTTTCTTTGCAATGACATCATTTTACAAAACCGGAATTATTTTCTGAAAATAAATCTCATCATGTAGAAATTTTGTATATAGCCTACATAAAAATTCAAAGATATTGACAGGAAAAAAAATCCATATATATAGATGTAATATTACAAAAATCAACGGTTTAGGCAGTGGACGCGGTTTGTTTTGTGTGGTGGACTAGTGGGTCAAGCTGATAGAGAATATGCCACTTTAATGGTGTCCACAGATATCACTATAGTATTATTGTTCACCAATCACTAACTAGTTACAACCATTTTTAGTCAAAAGCATTTTGCCAAGTTCTTTATAAACAAAAAAAAAATTATTATACCAAAACCACACAGCACGCGGATAAGTCGGACTTTATTCTCATATGCCCCAACTACTCATCAAAAATTCTGATTTCTCTTCTTAATAATAATAAAAAAAAATTTATTCATTTAAAAATATAAAACTGAACCAAATACCTTTATACCCTTAAATAAGTATTCTTATTACAGACTCAACCCCCCAAACCCGATTTGCTATCCGGATCCTACCCAAACCCAACCGGATCCAATCCAAAATTTTAACCTAAGCCTAAACGACGTCGTTTTTTACTTTTCTTATTTTCTAAGTCTTCTCCTCATCTCTCTCTCCCTCGCGGCTCTGACTTTCTCTCTCGCGAATTCCAGAGTCTGTCTTCATCTTCTTTCCGCGAAGCTTGATTTTTTCTTCAAAATCGAGCCTCAATCAAGCATCAATCAACATTCTTCATCTTTCGCCTAACATCTCAGTAAGTGATTTCTCTTGATTTGGTTGGTAAAGGTCCGATTTAGGTAAAACCAAATTTAGGGAAAGTTGTATGTAATAGATAAATCTTCAATAGGGTTTCGGTAAAACATATTTTGGGATAATAAATTGAGAAAAAAGTTTGTGAAACTTTATATGTGAAGCAATCATGGTAGAAATCGAATTCACACCATTAGGGATTGCGATTCTGTGGTTATTTTGACTGGCTTAAGATGTCTACGAATGGATAAGAATAGTAACACCAGTAATCCTAGTAGTCCGATTTTTTTGTCCTAAGGGATTGCGATTCTATGGTTGTTTTTCTGTTTTTATGTGAGTTATGTGAATATGATGTGTATTTAACTGAGGTATTGTGTTTGAATCTTTTTGTACAGGATGGTAAAGGGTAAGGGTAAGGGGAAGGGTAAGGGGAAGGGTAAGGGAACGGCCAAGACCAAAAGTAGTAAACGTGAAAATGTGAGAGCTAGAAAACCGATTGTTGAAGAGGTCTCAAATGAAATCCCAGTTCCAGAAACGACAGTGCATTCGATCTCAGTCTCAGATGGGTCAGAAAGTAAGGGAATGTCTGCATCATCTCAGGTATGCGTTCTATGATCATGTAAAAAATGTGGTTAATGTTTGATGAACAAAAAAAATGTATGTGATTTCAGGAAAGGCAGCCAACGCAACCTCTTGAGATGTACTTCAACAGCTCTCAGTTCACAAAAATTTGCAAGATACAAACGAACTGTTTCGTGACCGAGACTGTGGAAGTCATCAAGAAGCTCAAGCCCGAGGTCAACTGGTTCACAGAACACCCTCAGTTTCATCATTTTTTTCACATGCCAGAAGAGCCGAACCTGAAACTGATGGGGATGTGGATGTTACTCTTGCGGACCATTTGTATTGAAGAAGAAGACATAGCATGGTTTGGGGTTAATGGTGTGCCCATCCGTTACTCCATGAGAGAGCATGCCCTCATTCAGGCTTAGATTGCCATGAATATCCGAAGAGACATTTGAAGTTGGGAAGCTACAATTTTGTTGATGCTTACTTCAGCAATAGAGAGAAGATCACTATAAAAGATGTGAAGGAGAAGCTGGTGGGTATGAAGCCGTGTAGTGATAGATTGAAGATGGTTGTTTTGTTCTTCCTTGGTCAGATTATCAGAGGAAAACCGAAGGATAATGGACCTTTACACCAGTTCATTTTGAGAATTGTAGATAGATTGGATGTTTGCAAAACATTTCCTTGGGGTCGTCTAACTTTTGAGGATGCTATTAAAGGGATCAAGCACATGATGGACCTTTTGAAGGGGAACCTAATCCTACAACAGGATTTGTTGGATTCATTATCCCTTTAGAGGTAAAGGTTATTGTATTTTTTAATTTTTTGTTATATAAGATTCTAATGTGTGATATTTTTTTAATAGATATTGGCGTTTGAGTGTATTCCAAGTCTGATGAAGGAATTTCGAGTTCCAGTAGCTAACTGTTTTGAAGAGTGTCCTAGGATGTGCAAGAGTCGTTTTAAAAAGACTAGCATGATGGGTTATCCGTTGGAAGATATTTATGCTGCTCTTGGAGACACAAAGGTTTTTTTTAATTGGCTAATTTAACGTTTATTTATTTTTGTCACTGATTTGAATTTTATGCAAATTTCAGGTTATTGACAGTATGTTGTTGCCAACAGTGGACGAGGAAATCATGTTGGCTCGTATCATTGATGTGGAAGAAGAATATGAAAGAGAAGGCAGCCAAAGTGACACTTGGAACTACTGGCTAAATGTGAAAGGGAAAGCTATTTGGTGGAAAGAGATGTATGAGTTGGACATTGCTGCACGAAAGTTTTCAAAGAAGAAAAACAATGGCAAGGGGAAGGAGGTTGAAGCATCATCCTCTAATGCTGAATTGGAGTTCACTTTGAAAGGTTTGGAAGAGAGGATTGTCAAGTCTATGGAAGTGGGGTTTGCTGGATTGAAGCTACAAGTGGAGACAAAACTTGAGTCTATGGACGGTAGGCTGAGTGGAATGGAAAAGACTCAGCGATATTTGAAAAGAAAAGGAAGGAAGATGGATAAGAGATTAATTTCTCTTGAATCTAAGAGGAATGAAGACATGGATTTTGATCAGTGGGGGTCAATGAATTATGATAGAGAAGAAGCTATAGAAAAAGAAGCTGTGGAAGAAGAAGCTGTGGAAGATAAACAGAAAGATGATGTTGAGAACAATGAGCAAGAATATGATAAAGAAAAGGATGTGGATGGTGAAGAAATAGAGAACAGTGAGACCGATGAGGAAGAATATGATATTGAGAAAGAGGCTGAGAAGAGGAGAATAAAGGCAGATATAGCTTGGAGGAGAATTCTTTCTGAATCTGACAAAGAATCTGAGGAAACTTCCAAAACTCCACGTGGTAGGACTAAGGCATCAGCGGCGAGGAGACAAGTACTTACACCACCTGAAGAGTGGATATGCTCACTAATGATGGATAGAGAGAAAGCTGTGGAAACAGAGGCTGAGAAGTCTATCGAACCTGAGAAAGAGGCTGAGGAGTTTGCTGAAGCAAATGTGGAAGAAGATGTAGATGAAGAGGAGAAAAAAAATAGTGCTGAAGAAGATATTGAGCCTGAGAAAGAGGCTGAGAAGTCTATTGAAGCATATGTGGAACAAGATATATAGGAAAATGAGGAAAAAAACTGTGAGCAAGAAGATATGGTAATTGAGCAAGAAGCTGAGAAAGAGACTGAGTAACCTGAGAAAGAGGCTGAGCAAATTGAGCAAGAAGCTGAGAAAGAGACTGAGCAAATTGAGCAAGAAACTGAGAAAGAGGCTGAGCAAATGGTGGAGGAAACTGAAAATCCCACTGAAAAATAACAGAGTGAAGTAGAAACGCGAGAAGGTGAAAATCCCACCGAAGAAAATGGTGAAAAATACACTGAAAAAGAGAAGCAAAGCTGGTACATGGTTGTTTACAATGGCAGTGAAGAGAGGAAGGAACCATCCACGCCTGTGGTACACTCTAAGCCCAAGGCTAGGCCGAAGGTCATGGCAGTAAAGTATGATATTCCCACAGTAAAGTATGGTATTCCCAGATCTGTGACGTTAGAAAAAATGAGAGCTAAAGCTATGGCTGCTGCTGCTAAGAAGGCTAAGACTGATGGTGCAGCTAAGAAGAGGGGCAGACCAAAGAAAACTGAAACTGATGGTGCAATTAAAAAGAGGGGCAGACCAAAGAAAAATGAAACTGAAGCTGCTAAGAAGGCTGAGACTGATGGTGCTAAGAAGGCTGAGACTGATAGTGCAGCTACTCTGGTAGCACGCCAAGGGAGAGGAGAAAACCTAAGTGGCTGCAGAGTCCTTTCACAGAGGTTAAGACCGAAGACATTGAAGGGGGGCCGACGAAGAAGCGTAAAACAAAGGCTTAGTAGACTTTTCTTCATGTTTTGTTTATCTATTTAGGATGTTATTTAAGTATTTTGGATGTTTCAAACTTGGTAGAACCATGCGTTTGGATGTTTAAAACTTGGTGTTGCAAAAGATAGGTTTGGAAAACTTGATTTACTAGGCATACTATGCCGAAAAATGAGTTAGTGGGATAACTAGATATATTCGGTTTACTATGCCTAAAAACCACTATAAAATAAAATACCAAAAATGCTTAACACGTGCTTAAAATATATTTCACATGTAAAACATGCAACTAAAATATATTTCACATGTAAAACATGCAGCCGTCATGCATATATTTATTAATATATTTAACACTTAGTAATACATGGTAATCTTCAAGGAAGTAGTAATACTACCTTACACATAGTAATACTTTGGCAAATTTAACGTTTATTTAGTAAAACCATGATTAAAGAGAAACTTTTGTAGTAAAACCTAATGTTTTGTACCATGAATATCAGTAAAGAACACAATTACATAAACAATTTATAAGAACTAAGTATTTTTATGGATTCTGGTTAGTATATGATATGATGCAAACAATAACCATGAAAGTTAAGGAAGTGTTTTGGGAAAATGATAAGTGTTTTTTGAAATACTGAAAAATAATCATAAAATTCATCTATTCTACATATTTATAATATAAACAGACTACTAATAGGTAATATATGAGTTTTATATGCTAAAGATACGTACTACTTGCAATATATAGGTCTTTCAAAAGGTCTTTCAAAATACAAATAATAATACCAGTAATCCTAGTAGTCCGAATCACACATAGTAATACCATTAGTCCTAGTAGTCCGACTTACACATAGTAAAATCAGTAGTCCTAGTAGTCCGAATTTCCAGATTCAAACATCTGAACCCAAACCACTTCCACATTCAAAATACGCTGCCATACCTGTGCCTCTTGTCCTACCTCTGCATGTGCCTCTTGTACTCCCTCTGCCTCTTTTTCCTCTTCCACGGGATTCTCCAGCTGATGGAAACCTTGTTTTGTTGCGGTCTTCCTTTCTTGACATCATAATCCGGAGGAAGTACTTTCCGTGCTCTAACTTCTTCTGGTACAACCCAATCAGACATATGAGGAACATGATATATTGTCCTGTGATAAGCCAAAGCCCATAGCTCAACCCAATAATACTTAGTACAATACTCTGATAAATGGAGTTCCCTTCCCGCTTTATCAGTCATGAATGTGGCAGCAGCTACAGCATGAACACATGGGTATTTATCTTTATCAAATTGTTCACAGCTGCAAGTCATCATTGCCATATCAACGATATAAACCTTCCCGTCACTACCTTTCACACTGTACTCAAGATGAAAGTGTTTAACTCTTCAACCTTAACAAACCCTGCATCAACAGATCTTTTGGACATCTCCGCTTCCACAATAGGCACAAGCTTTATTGTCGGTGGTATTTCAGCTTGCCTCCTTCCTATGCTTGTTAAACAATTCAGCCATTTTACAATGGATGACATCAAACATTTGGTAGCAAGGTGAACTTTCTTGCGTCTTTAATTACACCATTAAAAGATTCTACTGAATTGGTGGTGTCAACATTGTACCTATCTCCTTGAAAGTAACACCTAGCCCATTTCCTCTCTTCAACATTTTTGTCAAGATAATTCGCTGCCAGCAGGATTACTTCTGCGCAAAAGCATGATAAAGGTTAAAAACTCCGGCCTCTGTATAAGCATGTGCACTTCTCACTAAACTTGAGATGCACAAGTATCTCTGTTGTTACGGACCGTGGTGGCCTTTTAACATTTTTGAGACAAATGCCATATACAATACCCATGAGCGGCCTGAGGGAACACTGCACCTACTGCATTGATCAAGCTTTTATTTCTATCTGAAAGAAACACCAATCCTGGGACATCGGATATCACTGATTTCAATTGTTCCATAAACCACATCCAGCTATCATTTTTCTCACCATCTGCAACACCAAAAGCAATTGGGTAGGTGTGATGATCGGGATCTTGAGCAGCCGCAACAAGTAGAACTCCACCATAAACATTCTTGAGGTGTGTTGCATCCACAATGAGGACTTTCCTCATTGCGCTGAACCCTTCTATGCTAGCTCCCAAGGCAAAAAACAGATACTTAAATTTGTTGGCCTCGTCCACCTCCACACGAGTTACAGTGCCAGGATTCGTCTTCTCGAGCATGTACATGTAACTGTGTAATAAAGAAAAGCTCTCTTCTGGACTTCCTCGCACTTCATTAGCAGCTTGTCTTCTTCCTCTCCATGCTGTTGGGTATGATACATGCACACCAACCCTGCGATGAACTAAATCAATCAGAGTATTGGGAA
>CAJHQQ010004341.1:0-29738 GCA_905132885.1 Moricandia moricandioides | reverse complement strand
AAAATGATTAAGTAACATGTGGTGTGGTTTCCTGGAAACATCCTAGACATTCATTTCTTACTTGGTTGTTTGTATTGAATAGGTGCCTCTACTAGGGACCGCTTGTTATCTTGGGGCTTGTCTACTGACCCCTCTTGTCTTCTCTGCTCAACGAGTACGGAATCACGAGATCATTTACTATTTGATTGCAACTACTCCTTCGTTATCTGGACAACAATTGCAAGGAGGTGTTCTGTTACGGCTGCAAGAGACTGGCAAACAACGATCAATCACATGCAAGGATAGGAGGAGGAAAGCTTGTTCGTCGCTTACCTTCCTTTGTTGCAGGCAATTGTGTATGCGATCTGGATGGAGAGAAATACAGGCTACACAAGAAGTTTTTCAGATCACTTGATAACATCACCAAAGGATCGAGAGACAGATAAAAAATCGTATCTCAAGCTTTCGTGATGCAAATCCGATTCTTTCATCAAAGTTAATGGCTCTCTGGCTTGCAACTGAGACATCAACTGCTGGCTGATTCACTGAAATCTCCTGCCTCAATCATCAACTGCGACACATACTCTACAACTCTCTGATTAAGTGGATCGATGGTTACGAGAACGAAGCATCTTTCTTCTTCTCGTAATTTTACCTTGGGCATGGGCTTCAAAAGAATTGGTTATGTTAACTTACTCATATTTAAAGCTACGTTGCGCTAGAACCCAATAACTTAAGCTTCAAAGCTTGTAATATTTTATTTCTTTCTGCAATTTTAATTGAAAGCCTGTTACAATGATTAAGTAACACACGACGTGAGTAAACGATTAAACCACATATCGGATGTTAATAAACCAAATCCTTTTCGATTAGTAGAGGATGTACAGAGATGTTTAGACTTGGTTAAGGGTCGGCGTCTTACATGCCCTCCACTAAAACCCATCCTCTTATCCGTTTGACTTCTATTCATTTTATATTGAAAACCTGAAGTTTACATTTGAAACTAGCAAGTCAATTCTGATAGTGATTGACCATGATTATTCAGATTCAATCCACAAATGCATTTTATTGACAAAAATAAAAAATTGAAATGAATACTCTTTTTTTAATGAAAAGCGGGTAACCCGCGGGTTTTAGTCTCAACCGACTAATTTTTTGGAGGGGTATCTATGCGGTGTTAGGCAGATTCGGTTGTTCGCAACGAGAATTTGTATCTATATCGCTTGGCCACACAAACATGTAAATATGATTTGGTAGATTTTCGAATCCGGAGTGGTTAGCACATTTTCTAGTCAGTGGTACCACTCGACAAACAACATGCGTGGTTAAATGAATACTCAGTGCCGACCATTGAGCTAAAGCTGGGAAGTTATTACTTTAGGCGCCAAATTAGGTTAACTATATAAGGGCGCAAAATTGGTCAAAATGTGGTTGTATCCGAGTGGTTGTGTGTTGCGGGCTTGAGTAATAGGTGCTGGTTTCAAATTTGATGGGGCATTAATTTATTTTTGCTTTAGGCAGTAGTTTATATACTGGGCCGGGCCTATGAATACTCCTCACATTCACCGTTATGTAAATCTAAAACATAGGAAATTGCTAAAAAGACAGATTTATACAGCAACTGCATGTCATATATCCAGTGCAGTGGTTAGAGGATGGAGATTTACTCATTTGAATAAAATGGTGATGAATGGTATGCTATTTGGTCACGTTTTCACTCCAAATGTACATATATATATTCATGTACATTTTTGGTTACTCTCAAAAAGTTGCAGCTTGTTCTAAAATAATTTTATGCTTTTGTATGGTTTGTTCCGTATATTCCAAGTCTTTATTATTTAGTAGTCTCAATCAGCGACCGCTAGCCCTTACCTAAGACATGTTAGCACATGCTTTAATGCCTCTTAAGCCACTAACCTGAAGTATTTGGTAGATTCTTTGGATAGTTTTTAAAGATAAAATAAGAAAATGAAAAAGTCCTGAGTATCTTAACCGCCCTTTCCAAAACTCTTTTTCTTTGTTTTTCTTACAACATGCACCGCACCGTTGTCTCTCCAGCCCTACAAAACTGCACCAAGGTGTCTCTGTTTCATTCATTTGCACCACTCAAAAAACAAAAGAGCATAAAACAAATTTTAAAAGCTGGAAAACTACATGTCCTAAGTGCTTCTTTTGTTATGTTAAAGAACAGAGACAAGGAGAAGCAGAAATGACTAGTTCTTGATCTGTACTTCTCTTTCCATTTTGTGGATTGCATTTTCTTATGATCCGAGAAAAAGAACACAAACCATAGAGTGTGTGGGGAGAGAGATAAACTGAGAGGAGTACTTGGGAATGGTGCAGACATTTGGACGTAAACTAAGTTGGCCAAGATCTTTCAGTTTTAGAAAGATGTTAGATGGTCTGAACTCTGGAAATTCATCTTTTCTCTTCTCGTGGGGACGAGCTTGCCATGCATGCTACACCCTCGGCACAGGAGACTCGTAGAGGCAAGCAAATAGGACATCAGGTATAATAATATACCCCTTATTAGTAATGGGCTATTTGTAAATAGTGAACATATTTGTTTAGATTCTTACATCCATTTGCTTCAGACATGGAAGTGATGAAGGAAAGATTCGCCAAAACTGCTGCTTGGAGAGACATGTCAGGCGGTAGGGAAGGCGTCTCCTCTGCGTTAGCTTTGTCAAATGCCATTACTCACCTCGCTGTAAATATTTTAACATTAGCATGACTAAAAAAAATTTGATGTCTAGTTAATTATTTGAATTGTTGAATAATTCAGAAACTATGTGGCTTTTGGTATATTGGCAGATTCGATGTTTAGTGAGCAGATGAAACTGCAACCTATGTATCCGGAGACAAAAGAGATTTGGAGGAAAGAGCTGGACTGGTTATTATCTGTGGTTGATCACATTGTTCAGTTTGTTCCTTCAAAACCAAATGGCCAAAAATGGAGCATTCACTGAGTGAGTGCATACATTATATGTACATAGCCAAAAAAAACTCATAGTGGCTGTTTATCTTATTAACCCTTTTCTCTATTGTAGATCATGGTGACAAAACAAAGAGATGATCTGCTGATGAACATTCCAGCCTTACGCAAGCTTGACTCGGTTCTTCTCGTGAGTTTTTTTTTTCCAACTGCAGCCTCATCAAATACAACTTGATTGTTTCAACACCACATTTGCTAAAAGAATAACATATTCCTTCCATTTCACGAAGAGAGTCATTTTAATGATCTCCACTCAAATTAATTAATGTATTTATATTCTTAATAATTGCATCTATTTAACTAAAATATTTGAGATAAATAAAATATATTTATAAGATTAATATTAATCTTAAAAATAGATATAAATTGCATTGAAGTTCTAAAATGTATTGTTTGTGTAACAAAAAAAAATTGTTAAAATGACATTTTTTATAAAATAGAGAGAATAACATTTTTTCTCATAACAGAACCCCCTTCCATGCATAAATTTAATTGCCGTCTCTGTTATAAACTCTATAGCGATGCTATCTTTGTTACTGAAATATATAATTGGCAGGAGACTTTGGACAACTTCAAGGATCAGAAAGACTTTTGGTATGTCCCAAGGAAGTTGAGGATACAGAGAACAATGGAGAGTGAGGAAGGATGATAACTGGTGGTTTACCATTGTTAAGTTCCATCGGATGGTTTGTCTGAGGAGTCACGTAAACTATTGCATAATCAGAAAATTCTGTGTCACAGGTCCTTAAAGCCGCCCACAGCCATGAACGCTCTAGTTTTGTCTGAAATGCTCATTCCTGACAACTACATTGACTCTCTTCCAAAGGTTTATTACTTCTTCTTGATTAATGTTCTTTACTACTCCCTCCTTTTTTAGTACCGAGAACTTTTTATTTTGTTTCAATATATGATGTTTTCATGTTTAATATAAATTGATTAATTTTATACTATATATTCTAATTCGTTTTTCTATTGATTAGATTTTGGTTAACTCAATAGGTAATCTTATTTTTTGTTTTTTTAAGTTTACAAAACTAAATTTTTTTCGTAATTTGTGTGTACAAACCGAAATGTGAAAGTAATAAAAAACGGAGAGAATATTGTTTTCAACTTTTGGTAATTAAGTTAAGCAGCTTGTTATAGTTGTTGTGTCTTGTAGAATGGGAAGACGAGCCTGGGAGATTTGCTTTACAAGAACATAACGGATGAGTACTTTGATCCTGACTACTTCATCTCTTTCTTGGACTTGTCAACGGAACACAAAGTTCTTGATCTAAAGAACAGGATTGAGGCTTCCATGGTGATCTGGAAGAGGAAGATGAACCAGAAAGAGAAAGATGGGAAATCACAGTGGATCATCAGTTAGCTTAGAGAAGGGAGCTTTTCGAGGTCCGAGCTGAGGCCATTTTGGTTATGCTCAAACAGCAGTTCCCTAGGATCCCACAATCCTCACTTGAGATCTCCAAGATCAGAAACAACAAGGTAACAAAAACAACAAAGACAAAAAACACACATTACTGAAACTGGATAAAGATTTGTTATGATGGTTTTTTTTACAGGACTTGGGACATGCGATCTTGGAGAGTTATTCGAGAGTTTTAGAAAAATCTGGCTTCGAAGATATTGTCAAGAAAGAGGATGTTCTGAAGCTGATGTGTTAGTTCAAAGACAAATGATGGCAGAGGGCCAGGCAGTTGCGGGCGGAGGTCTCGCGAGGTGCTGGGGATGTCCCGCGGCAAGAGAGGAGATCAGAAAGCGAGGCGGGATCAGAGTATGAAATGGCACAGCAGAAACACCAAACTCGAGGAAACTATCAGACTTCATAGGGTGGAGATTGTCAACAGATACAAAGAAGCATAGTTCGATGAGTGATATAGAGTTCTTCTACAGAGCTGAGCAGGAAAAGTCGATGATGAAGTCTCCAAGAACTCTACCGAAGAAACTTTCGTATCTATCAAAGTTAGAGAACATGAGAAGTCGAGTGAGAGACACTGATTGTAGTGTATAGAAAGAACAAGAGAGAGAAGCGAGAGAGAGAGAGAGAGAGTAGGAGAAGGTTTAAAGTGTGTGTACATATAATGAAGGCACTGGTTTTTAGGATTTGGACATGAGAGTCTTGTCTTTTGTTTCAGTCACCTACCTGGTTGATCGATCATGTTTGGTTTTTGATTTTGTTTTGACTATTGCTTCCTGTTGTGTGCTGTATTTTGGCATCATGAAAACAACATCGTGTTGTATTATGAAAGTTAACATTGTGTATGTGTATAACAGTTGATTCACCATGGATGTTGATAGCACTCAACATGGCATGCATTTGTATATAATTTGACTTGCTGGTACTGTGTGGCAATCCGTAATCAAATTATCAATATAGTCTAGAGAAATATTCTATAAGATGAAATAACCTAATTTTTTCTTTTCGCGCTAAAAACCTAGTATCATATGAAAAAATTGTATCAAATATACTTTATTAAATGGTGTAAATATATATTTTTATCCCTTAGTCTATACTTATGATTTAGAATTATGGAGAAGCATTGTACAAAGTTGTAAAAAATAGTTAATTTTTTATAAATTACTATTTTAATGCACTTTTTTATTTAAAACTATTTTTGAGACAAAACCTAAAAATAGTTATTTGGAAAATTTGCTTTTTTTATTAACTAGAGATCACATTAACTAGAAATTTTAATAGAGTTTTTGTCAATAATATGAATAATTAAAATCTAAACTGATGAATAAGAATATAAAATATTTCTAATATCTCATTTAAAATATGTTTTCTGATCTCATTTTTTCTAGTTTTCTATTTTCTTACTGTAAGTGGAGATAAAAACTCAACCTGATGTTTTAGTCGTATCAATTTTTTTAAACCAAATTATTTACTAATTAGTGTTTGGACTATTGAAATGAATACACAAATATAGATATCAAATGGGAAATCTCTCTCAAATAACTTTTTTAAAGTTTTGTGCTATACTACGCAATATCTTAAATAAATGATCGAAAAAACCTTTTTATATTTAAATAATATTTTTTTTAATTTAAATCCACCTTTAAAACTCAACCCATAACTTTGACTCTAAGTCTAGACATTAGTTAGTTATAGGGGTATAAATATATATTCTTAGCACCTTTTAATAAAACATATGTTGTCATTTTTTTCTTTAAAAACCTATTTTTGTGACACAATTTTTTAGGGTTATGTTAAAGTATTTTTATAAAATTATATAGTTTGAATTTTCAATAAATATGCTATACTAAAATAATTAATTATTATAATTAAGGAATAATAAATTATATATTATTCATTATTAGTAACTGTGGACGGTTATGAAGTAGGTCTATGACTTATTGTTTGAAATTTCAGATTCGATTAGGAACCGCTCAGAAAATTTATGATCCGTCAAACCGATCAGATCTAGATATCTTGATTTAATCCGATGTCTGAATCCGTAAATTTTATGGATAATTATTATCAAAATAGTAATATATATTATATATATATATATATATACTATATAAATTTGTAGATGTGTATACATAGAAAAAAATAAAAACATTATATATGTATATATATTAATTATTTAATATTTCTAATATATATTTTTATTATTTTAAGAATCCAAATTCAGATCCGGATAATCCGTCGGATATTACAATTTTTAAAAGATAGTGAAACTTAAAATCTAAAAGAAAGATAGATAAAAACAGGATTCGCTGGATGAAAGATCTGGATCCGAATATCTCTTAGAGAAACCCGAAGATACCGATCCGTCCGAAGCCAATTAGAAAAATAAGACTGTGATTAATGTGATCTTTTATATGATGAAATCTTAGTGTAATATAAGCACTAAATATTTTTTTGTTTTAACTAAGAAAAATTAAAGAAAATATCCTAAATAAAGATATAAGCAATATTTCTTAGGCTAAAAACTGTGGAATCATGTTCTAAGAATCCTCAAATGCGTCTCCTCATTAATCATGCTCAATAGCTTTTTAGGAACATAACAGCTCTTTAGGAACACTTAGAACATGGTGTGTTTTTCTTTATTTCCATCCTATAATACTCGAATATAATATTCTTTGTTAGGAGATTTCGCAGGGGATAGGACCGCGGATTTCACGGGATCTTGGAGCCTACATCTCTCCTAGGTCCTCTACTTCGCTGGAATGAGCGACAATCATATGATGCTACTCTTAGCACTAGAATTTCTGCGTAAGCACTTCTACCCCACGGTGGAGTGCAGACGACACGCTTAGGAAGGAGAGCATCCACACAGCAACCCCGGAAGGACGTCGGCGCTTAAACCAACGGGGACTGGTCGCGAACAGCGCATTTCCGGGGTAAGGCTCGAATATAATATTCAACATCGTATTCGAGCAACAGAGCAGAGAGATGCTGAAAGATCAGCCGGCCGGGAATCAGGAAAGTGAGGAAGACATGGAGAAAATGACGAATGGTGGCCGTAGGGCTCGTATGGGGAGCGCACCGAACTCCCTGATTCGCCGCGGAGCACTCGCCTGGGACATACAAAACATCTTCTTCTATCAGAGCAGTCTCTCTCCACTTCAGATGCCCCATCCAGCTTCCGCCGCAAGATCTCACCGCTCTCGTACGCGACTGGATCAATGCTCCTCTCTCTGGCAATACTCCGTTCCTTTCTCGTGTAAACCTGCTCGCCGCTCCGCCACGTTCTTCGCGCCTCGCTCGGTGACACCCGCGATCTCTATCGCCGTTCCCGTCACAACGCCGTAACGCGACCTCCGCCGCCACCGCCGCGTTGGGGTTCTATTGGGGGAGAAACTCAAATCGGACTTGCAGCTTGTTACGGTACGAACGTTCGGGAGTCTGTGTTGGAAAAATATGGCTTTGCGTTGGTCATTAATCGATCTGTTGATCTCATTAATCTCTGTGATTCGAATAATGTAGAAACATCACGTCTTGTTTCTGGCTAGATATTGAAGTTGCTTCATTCTTGTTCTAGCAGAGATAGCGAGATAGCCAGATTGCTTATTAAACTGATAAGCAATGTTATTAAATCGCTAGGAGTTGGATTTAAGGTGTTTTATAGAGGATGTCTTGTTTAGGCGACGCCAATTTTCAAACGGATCGATTTTTTGTTAAAGACTCGGTTTGAAAAAATTGGATTTCGATGGTTATATCACGATTTGTTAGACTAGCTCGGGCGCCTGCCTTGCTGAGAGCGCCGAGCGAGTTTTTTAGATACAGATGACATGCTGATAAGTGATAAGTTACTATAGAGTGATGAAAGTGATGAAGTGATGAGTAAGTATGTTGTATCATGGTTTTGAAAATCGGATTGGACGGTCAACGGGGTCAAACCGGTCTGACCGTGTATTCGTTGAAGAAGCCGAGTCCAGTCGGTTTAAACTCCATGTCTTAAAAGAAAATAAACCGGTGAAAGCCGGCTACGACACTACTGGTAAGTGAGTAAGGATTTTACGATAAGTGATAAGTGATGAGTAGCTGATGAGTAATGTATGTTGTATTGGTAATACCATTATGGTATGCAGCAAATGATTGAGGCTCACTTGTAGAACATGGCTTGGTGTGATTATATAGATGAATTCTCCTCACCAGGAACAATTTTTGTCGACATCTAACAGTCTAAAGGGGGGGAAGAGAGAGTGATCATCGAACATCGAGTGATCTGTTTACCGAAAACTCGAAAAAAACTGAACTATAGAGGGAAGAGTCAAAGTTGTGTAATGGAAATTAGGACGAATCATAAAAAACACTAATGGATTTGGATACATTAATCATGTCATATAAAATATATGAAAACAAAAAAAAACTGATTATTACTAGAATTTTATTTTAAATTAAGTGCTACGGCATTAAAAAAATTAGGTAAAAAAAATCATCATCAGACGATCTGAATCCATTCACCAATGCTGGGAACACCTTTGTAGACAGCAAATAGAAGATAGTAACCGGGGTGTTGCTAGGTTTCCACTGGGTGGTGCGGCTGCTTGGATCTCAAAAGAGTTGCCTCCTGCAGGGTTGACACCAGCGACACCCAAGAGGAGCATCCTCATGTTCATCGAGATACTATGCTTGTAAAGGGAGGTGCTAACATGTGAGCCTTGAGATTCTCCTTGGTCACATCTTTTTGGTTAAGCTCGACCTTTACCTTGAAGATTATTCCATATTTAATCTGTTTTTGGTGTTGCGTTGTTGACTATCTTTGGCCTCATGTTGGCAAGAGCCGGGTCGAGGTAAGGCGGGGAGAATTTCTCAACTCGGAGCTCCGTTGGGAACTCAACGTTGTACCTGTAACCATCGTTGGTGTTTGCTGCCACCAACAAGAACCTTACCGTCAGGTAAAGTGATGGCTATGGAGTGGTACATACGTGGGATGGCGGAGGCTGCGAGTTCCTTGAAACGCTGGCCGCGGCGACCACGAGGCTTGTACAAGATGGGAGCAAAGGCAGGGTCCTTGCCATAACCCACCCGAAACAGCCACGTTTAGCTCCGTTCACTAGCATTACGTTCCGTAGGTAAATGACAGTGTCACTCATGACTCGTGGCGTAGGCATCATTTCAATCTTCCACCGTGGCTTACCACTGTTGATGCTTAACCTGCGCAGTCCTGTAGTGCTGGTTCAAATACCTTTTTACCCGCACGGTTATAAGCGTCTTGTTTGGAACCAACCACAGACGAGGACATCAGCAGGGATAACTTTGTTGTTTTCATGTAAAGTTGGATGGGGAGGAGTGCAGAGGAGCCTGATCCTGGTTAGTTACGGGTACCACAGGGAGCTGAGGGAACTCTTTGATGACTTGGTTTGTTTTGGGGCTTAGAAGGACGGATCTGTTGTTTGCGAAAATGAAGAGGTTACCATCAGTGTTGAGCCATACGAAAGGGTAGAGGTTGTTCTCGTCAGGGTCGTCTGTTGTTTTAGGAGCAATGAGTCATATAGCTTCTTGTTGTTGTGTCCTTCCTCTGGGATGTATTCGTAGTTCAATGCGTCACGTCCTCCAATCACGAAGAACTTTCCGTCAGGAAGAGAGGCTTGCGTTGAGTACCATCTCTTTGCAGCTAGAGCTTGAGGGTATTCTATCCATCCACAGTTTGGACAAGCAGCCTGGTACCTCGCTGTGTTGGCTCCTCCTCCATATCCTCCAGTGCTCACCAGTGTCCCGTTGATGGTCAGACCTCCCGATGAGCACCACGTATCAGTAGTAAGCTATCATCAAAATGTGAATATTTAATATAAGTCCAAGTAATACTATATAAGCATGCATGTGAGTAGGATGATAACATACGGATAGAGGCTTAATGGCACCGGTGTTGATATCAACGAGAACCGAATGAGCCCAACAATCACCTTGTTAATCTTGGGTCGACGACGTGACATGGTACACCAGGAGGCAGCTTAATCTGTGAGATTCTCCAGATGGTTGCGTCATAGAACTGGACTTGGTTGATGAGTGGCATCAGAATGGCATGCATCGCTGAGACACCAGAGTTTGCAAAAAACAACTCCCATTTACCAGGCCAGTTTGTCTGAGCTTCTTGAACACCGCCTCGCCTTCTCCTCCTCCGCCTTTTCTACCTCCCCTCCTCTCCAACCTTACGGTTGTGGTTCCTGGTATATGCTTCCGACACAGCTGCAAGTACAAAGGACAGTTACTATCCATATGAGTCTTGTTGAGGCTCTCATTTTTTGTATTTTTGTAACTTTTTAGATTTTTTTATTTCTTTTAATTTTTATATTTTTTTTTTGGTTGAGGAGATGAGAAATTTGATGCTTATTTGGATTATGAGTTCCGGAGTAATCACTTTGGTCTAAACGTATTTTTATAGGTTATTTTTTACTTGAGTTTTATTTTACTATTGCTATTTTTATGTGTGTGGTAAGAAGACTCTACATCAATCAATTTCTAGTTTTGGGAGAGTCTTTGAGTTTCATACATCTCTCTTGGTCTTTGACGTGGTCATGCAGTCAATATAATATTGAAAAAAATTACTAGAATGATACACAAAAGCTTGTATATGACTAGAATAGTATACATTTTCTAAAAATTACTAGAATGTTTTTAGACTCCTAATAAATTACAAAAAACACCCTTGTTTAATTTTGCTACTATTGATACAAATTTTAATTATTAAATCCACATCATAATTTTGACAATCCACGTCACTAACTAATTTGTGTTATCAACAATTACACTGGAAAATCAACAGTCCCGTATCTCCGGTGAATAAAAAAAAAGGTCTTAATGTCACACTAGACCCATATCACGTAATTATCTTCGTCACAACTAATACTCTCGTTTCAAACAGTGTTTCCGAAAATTATCTTCGTCGACCTCGTTAAACCCTAACTGTCTCCGATTCCGAAAATCATCTTCGTCGACCTCGTTAAACCCTAACTGTCTCCGATATCATCTTCGTCGACATCCTCTTCTCCGCAAAAGTTTCGAAGTAATCGTATCTACGACATCATCTTCTCTGGTATGTTGTGCCTGAGTTTCGACGTAATCGTATGTTGTGCCTGAGTTTGATTTACGACGTGTCTGAGTTATAGATTATGTTGTTACTGAGTTATTGTATAGTGTGGCTGAGTTGAGTTTGATTTATGAAGTGGCTGAGTTATTGATTACGATCCGACTGAGTTATTGATTATGTTTTGGCTGAGTTATTGATTACTGTGGCTGAGTTATTGATTACTGTAGCTGAGTTATATATTATGTTGTGGCTGGGTTATTTATTATTTATGATTTGGCTGAGTTATTGATTATGTTTTGACTGAGTTATTGATTATGTTTCGGCTGAGTTTTGTTTCTATTACGAATGCCTTATATGGTGGCTGGGTTATTTATTATGTTGTGGCTGAGTTTTATTTCTATTGCGGCTGATTTATCTATATATGTGTTTTAGGATCAGATGGCTATTTCTGAAGATCAAGCACAGGATTATCCTCCACGACTTTACGCTGAAGGGGCTTCTAATCTAGAAAATAAAGAGATTAATCACAATTTGCAGATGGGAGATTTCCCTAACGTCAGAGAAGCAATAGGACGGGATGTGTGGGAGCACATGAGGCAGGGTCCTCTTGGAATTATTGTGAAGCTAGCTGAACGCAAAAGCGTGTGGTCTGGTAGGACTGTCCACTATCTACTATGTCGACAGCTTCGAGTATACATGAAGGAGATTTGGAGTGTAGTTGGTGATGAACCTATCAGGTTTAGCTTACTCGAATTTGGTGAGATCACTGGGTTTAAACACAGAGCCAGTGCCAACAGAAAGTTTCGAACATGACCAATACAAAGCGTTTTGGGGAGGAGTTGAATCTGCCGCTTGGGGTGGGACCCAAGTTAGAATGAACTGAGGGCAGCATTAGAGGTATGTCCGGCATGGAGTTTGAAAAAGCGTAAAATGGTTAGTGGCTGTTACTTCTTCAAGCCATGGGACTTTATGCTTTGCATCATAATTCTAGGATACCGTTTGAAAGTGCAAAACGAGTATTCGACGATGAGCCATGATGAACGTATCCATGGGGGCGGACTGCATATGAAAGTTCTTGTTGACTCTATTAAGATGTTGAATCCACAAGGAAGGACATACACCATAAGCGGTCTGAAGGACGTGTTGTTGGTTTGGGCGTATGAAATCTGTCATCTGTTTTGGAGAGCGTTTTGGGAGAGTCGTCAATGAGCAAGAAGTTCCACTTTTTCGATGGGGTGGAAAGCGTACACGTTCAAGTTTTGATACTGTCATTACTGAGGAGATTAGAAAACATGGCGAGGTAAGGTGTCAACTGATTTATTATTTATTTGTTGGCTGGGTTATAAGTACTTATGTACTTAAGTGGCTGGGGTTTTTGGTATTAGTTATTTGATGGCTGAGTTAGCATGTATAAAGTGTCTGAGTTATTAGTTTTTTATGGCTGAGTTATTAGTTATTAGTTATTTTATGGCTGAGTTATTAGTTGTTTTACGGCTGAGTTATTAGTTGTTTTACGGCTGAGTTATTAGTTATTAGTTATTTTACGGCTGAGTTATTAGTTGTTTTACGGCTGAGTTATTAGTTTTTTACGGCTGAGTTATTAGTTATTAGTTATTTTACGGCTGAGTTATTAGTTGTTTTACGGCTGAGTTATTAGTTGTTTTATGGCTGGGTTTCTTGATTTTGTAGGTGCGCGTGAGAAAAATGGTTATGAAGGACTCCGTAGAAGAGATGTTTCCTCAGTGGCCGGATGAAGCAGCTGACCCGCAACTCGTTAACTTGATAACAGATATATATGCAGGTCGGTTTGTTAGAGGTTTTTGGGGAACACAGATGAAACGCAAACAAACAAACACAAAGGTTTTTGGTGTTTCGTCAAACGCTGAGCCACCCATGAAGAAGCAGAAGAAAGTGAGCAGCTTCCAAGAGGATGAAGCTGCTGTGGAGGGAAAGGGTGCTTACGAGAAGGAAGGTAAGGCTGATATTGGAGAAAATCCGATAATGCTGAAAATAATGTATAGTCTGGATAGAATTGTCTCAAAAATAGACAGCCACGAGAAGAACTTCGAAAACTTCGACGCGCGGTTATCTAGAATCGAGTCCAGTTATACGAACATTCCTGATTTAGTCAGAGTTGCAGTGGACGAGTACTTCTCTAAAGTTCCCCAACAATCTTTAACGTTGCCACCGCCACCGCCGCCACCGCCGCCACCGCCGAGCTTTTTTCCGCAGCAATCAGTCAATAGTCCACCTGCTAAGGCCTCTGTCCATAGTCCACCTGCTAAGGCCTCTGTCCATAGTACACCTGCTAAGAATTTGGGAGACACTGTTGATTTCGTTGGTGTTTCTCCTGCAAAGGACCCAGCCTTAGGACGCGGGCAGAAAATAAGGTTTAAACAAAAAGGAAATGAGGTTAAAGAGAAGGACAAAGAGGCGGCTGAGTTAGGAAAGAAGGGTGTGTCTCCTAAGAAGAACTTAACGGCTGTAAGTAGGGAAGAAGAGGCTGCGTTAAAGAAGAAGGAGGCGGCTGAAAAAAGGAGAAAAAAAATGGCTGAGACAAAGCAACGGAAGGCTGACGAAAAGAAGGCGGCTGAGTTGAAGAAGAAAGAGATGGCTGAGTTACAGAAACCCGTCGCAAAAAGGACGCGTCGCGGTTTAATAACAATAGCTGTACCTCAGCCGAAGCAGATTCAAGCCGACAGTGAGCTTGCGGATATTACTGACGCATTTCTCGCAACAGAAGACGAAGTGCTTCCGGAGTCTGATCAGGATGAAGAGGATAGGATCAGATCCGAAAGAATAAAACAATATCGAGAGAAAACTGTTCGGTTATCTGCAACTGGGTCTGCATTGCAACTCTCTGATAATGCTCCTCCAGCATCAGTTTTTCCTCATATTGGAGACAATGTAACCACGTGCATGAGGAATAATTTATTACCTTCACCGGCAATATATGATCCTTTAGCACCGGTTGATCCAGAAAAATGGGATAAACTGGTGGAACACCTTGAAAAACATAAAGACGCTCCAACTACCCCAACAGCGGCTCATGAGGGTGAGTTCTACAGAATCCTCATAACTGAAAGACCGTGGAAAGACATACAATATGGATGGCTGTATGATGATGTAAGTATTCCTTACGGCTGAGTTATAAATTTTATGTGACTGAGTTATGTTTTTAAGGCTGAGTTAAAGAAGACTAAGTAGCTTAGTGGCTGATAAAGTCAGCCATACTACAACAATTACCATTGAGACCGAACTGTTTATGAGAGCTATTCCCACACTCGTAGGTCGAACGGCCGGACCAACGTCGCCGAGAAAGTTTCTGTACAATTCTCCTAAAATATCTGGTGTTGCTTGGTCGAGATCGATTAGAACGCTCAGTTACAGAACATGTATTGTTCCGAATCGTAAATACGAACATAGAATGTCGGGGAATCCCCTTGTGTTGAAGCACGAACTCTCCAGAGACATCCACCAACCCAACATTTAACAATGAAGTAAATCTGGATTGGATACTTCCACATCAAAATCAAATTGATCTCTCACTGTAAGAAGTTTCAGGTCGTCTTTCCAACTTAGCTTTACTCTGGTATCGTTGCCCAACAGCAAGGTTTAGCGAAGACATCTCCAACCTTAGAACCTCTGAATCCCCCTTAGATCCGGTCCAATTGTAAGAAGTTTCAGTCGACTGAGATCTCTTTTTAGGCGGTAGTGTCAGTGAATCTTCGTCTTGTGCTGGAGACTCACCATATGAGCTAAAGTTATCATCTTCGGATGACGCACCATCTGAGTCGTCGAACATATCAAATCGGCTATCAAATTCAATGTCTTCTTCGTCTTCTTCATCTTCTCCAACATCTTTCTGTTTTTCTCCGTCCAAGATATTAGAGAAGGTATTCTCATTGTCGTTCTGTTCCTCCTCCAAACTAAAACCATCGTTTCTAGATTCAACTTCTGAGACTTCTGCTTCTGAGCTGAAACTGTATAATATATTACTCTTCTCTCCCGCTCCGTCTTTCCGGCTGATCTCATCATCCTCGTTCTCTGTAATCTCTACACAGAGACGTAATCTTTCGGTTTTCCTTAGGCTTAAAAATATTTGCAATTGACGAGTATTGGAGATGTAAACTGGTGGCGTGTCGTGAGCCATTGTTTTCAAAGCTTTATTCGAAAACTGGTAGCTTAGCTGAATCTGATGGCTCGACTCATTCAATCCGTAATCATCGAGTACTGACTTTGCGAATTCGTCGTGTGTTGTATTCTCATCTGCATGCAGAACAATACATCCTCTACTGTCGGGTGTGAATACATATCTGTTTTTCTTTAATCCACTTACCTGAAACAATAATTACTGGATCCATAAGATTTTAGAGAAAGAGAAGAAGGTGAAGAACAGATAGTGGCGTCTGTAACATAAACCCTAATTTCGTTGTTGTAGTTAGTAATGACATGGAAAATAAAAGCTGACATGGATGATGACATGGAAAATCAGTAATTCAGCCACCAAACAAACATTTAAGTCAGCCACAATAAGTCAGCCACTTAATACACCGTAAGTCAGTCAAAACGTGAATACTATTTTAGTAATTAACTTTTTGTTAACAATCAGCCATAACAAAGATGAAACGCAAGAAGTCAGCTCTATCGTTAAATAAACCAGCCGGCAAATGAATGCTATTCTAGTAATTAATCTTTCGCTAAAAAGTCAGCCGTAAATCAGCTGAGTTTACTGTTACTCCACTTTACTACGGCTGATTAAATATAACTCAGCTGTAAAACATCTCATAACTCGGCCGGTCGACGATCAATTAACCAGCCGCGATGGTTAACTCAGCCGGTATGGTAACTAGAACTCAGTCGGATTTTCAGGAACCAGCCTAAGGATGTATAAGTCAGTCGTAATATTTAAACGTAACTCAGCCGTTATCACATAAACCAGCCAGATTTTTTTAAGTCAGCCGTAACCATCGACTGAGTTATGTACGTAACTCAGCTTATTTCTCATAAATCAGCTAGATTAGTTAAGTCTGCCGCAACGCACCTATATCTCGGCCGTAACGAAGTTCATATCGTATTGCGGCTGAGTTTTATGCCGCATTCTTACGTGGACCCGATTTTTTGCCTACGTGGCACAAAAAAGTAATGGCATTCTTGTAAATATGTTTTTTCTCACAACATAAAAAAAGGACACGCTGGGTATTAAAAAAAAGTAGTAATAAAAAAAAAATTTGTATGGTTGTGATAATAATTAATAAAATTTATACTAGTTGAATTAACTTCCCTAAATAAAATTAGGCAATTTCTCGATTCTTACGTGTCATCTTGACTTACGTAGTCGACGATATTGTATTAGGAGACCAATTGAGATCGAAAACCAGAGATATGAGATCAAACGTGGAGTAGATAACAAGATTATGCAAATTATGAAAACCTGATTATAGAATAGTCACAAAATACAGAAAATTGTCGATATTTTCCATATCATTACTTATAAGAGACATAAATTTAGTCTAAAAATTAGCATTGCTTATTGCTTGGAATATTTTCGTCTGTGGATCCAAGCACTAGAAGAAAAATCTCATGCGCAAAATAACAAACATGTAGAACTCTAGAATACTTGATGGTATAGTATTTTCAAAAGATTTTCTGATGCAAGTCCGAAACGTAATCATTAGACAAATCGTCTTATATGGAAGCAGTTAAAATAGAGAGAAATAAATGAAGTTCAAAATGGATATGGAAAATTCTCTTGACATAATTATCCAGACCTATACAAATTTACTTGAGCTTTAGTTTAGGACTTTAATTTTATTTATTTTAAAACTAATATTAACCAATCATGATTAGCTTTATTTTTGAAAGTTAAAAAATTGCTTCATCATCTATAGCTTTATTTTCTTTTCAAGTTTTACTTTTTTTTTTTCTTAAAGCAATTGTTAAAGTATTTTTAAAATTGTAGTATATTTCTACATCAAAATTACATACAGCTACAACAATAAAAATTACACACTAGAGGTTGATTGATTAATGCTTTGGTTGCTATAGACAGCCAAAATATTTCTAAAGCCACAATATTTAACAATCAAGCTTTGCGTTGATTTTGAAACCCACAGCTTCGTTTCTTTTTTTTTTCTTTTTTTTGGGCTGTAGACACTTATATTTTCACAGCAAAAAAACACTGCTTTGAAAATTTATTAATAAATCTGTGAGTTTTATAACACACAAAATCACAGCAAAAATCTTAGAGCTACAGCAAAAAAACATACAACATGTATTCTACAGCAAAAAACTAAAATCACAGCTTCAACCAATCATACCCTAAATACTACCCCTATATTTCTACAAATATAATCCAACCAATCATCCCACATATCTTTATTTATGCGTGTCATCTTTGTCCAGAGACCTTCTAGATATCTTTGTAATTTTATTGGATGTATCTGAAAAGACTTCTATTTTGATATCACCCTATCGGTAAAATAATAATAATGTAAAGTAAATTCACTTATCTGTTTTTAGATTCTTGATCTTCCATTCTAACTACATTGTTTTTTTTTTCTTTTTACAATTTGGACTACATGTCTGACAATTCGTTCACAAATTATATCCACGTACGTGTACTATATGAGAAATTGAGACAACGAATAAGAAATCTAAAAGACCTCAGAATATGAGGATGTCTTCTCGTTGGACCAATAAAACCATAATGGTTCCTCCCGAAAGGAGCGTTGAATCTTGAGTTGAAATTGTCAAATTGTAGCTTATGTTACTTCTTCTTTTTTTCTTTTACTTTGTAGATTGATAAAATCTTCACAGTTTTTCCATTCATCTTAAAATCGTCAAGTTTGGGATCCCATCAACCAAATTCTGATTATCCAACCATGAATTAAAGTATAATCACACACACAAATAATACTACTGTATTCGTTACGTGGGAGATAATACTCTACAAACATGGTATACGTCTTGAGAGTAAATGAGCAGTAATGATGGTTTTGTTCTTTCATGGTTCTAGCTTCTAAAGATAGAATTAACTTCTTCTTCTATAGTATCAAAGGTTACAACAAGATGGTGTTTCACAAAAATTCTACTAACCAGGCGGACGATTCACAAATTACCCAATTAAGAATAGGACGATTGTATTTCACATATGGATATAGAAAGATAAGGGTTTTTTTTGGGTCACGTTTGGTATAGTACACTTGAGGGATATGAAGGATTGAAGGGGGGCTAGTAACTTCACAGGAAGCCTTTCACCCTTCCATAAGAAATTCGAAGCTTTCATTTCCGGATGGAATGTATGAATAATCTTATACAGTTCAGAGTGACATTTGCGACATATTGTTCTTAGTTTCTGAAGATGCTTGCCTAAGGACGCATCGATCGATACTCATACCATAGTATCGATCGACACTCATACCATAGTATCGATCGACACTCATACCATAGTATCGATCGACACTCACTCCTTGTTCACATGCGACAACTAGAACAAAGACCTAGTCATCTTATTAGATTCGCAACGAGAGCTTGATATCTTACTATTGCATTCGAGTTCTAGGATGGTTTATCAAACATCCTTAGCATTTATATATCATAATTCTATTGACTGAAATCCTAAGTCTAGCTATTTATTTTTATTCTCGACAAACCAACTGCTTAATCAATCACTATTATTTACTGCTTTATAGTTTACTGCTTAGCTTAATTATAACACATCTAGTCTATTGTGTGTCCACACTCCATGTGGATTCGATCTCTAAGTACTACAACTGGAACTCTTATTTTAGAGAGAAAGCTTCTCATAGAGTAATTTGAGTGTTATTAATCTCCTTGGAATTTCCATGTGTGAAATTAACCTGCTCTTGAGCAGATGAGGATGCTCCATTTAGAGTCTCAATCTATCCAAGTGAACAACCTTTTTTCTCTTATTTCCTTTGTTAAATCCATTATCCTAAATCCAATATCTTAAACACTTTGTAGATTAGTAGAGGCTTTACTCATCAAGTTGATTCACCTAGCATAGGCAAAGAGAAAAAGTAAGGGCAGTAACCAAAAAGTAGACATTAGTCTCAATCAAAAACTTAATCTCAATGCTCAAATCAATCCTAGGATGGCAACGGCGCCAAAACTTGATATTTAATTTTTTTTATTAAGTACACTCTATTTGCAAGAGCAACTATGTCATTGTGGTACTTAAGAGTCAATCAAAACCTAGAATGATTCGACACATCTCATATGTAAAAAACAATGTTAATCTAACACAAAACATCTTTAATCATCCATCCATCATCCGAATCTACCTAACAAATGAACCAAATAAGTGACCACTCATTAATATCCATGGAAATTCTTAAATACATGTTAAATTTAAGAATAAATATGGTAGATAAAAATTTAATCATAATAAACAGAAGATTTTATGAAGAAAATACTTAAAGATCCAAAGTTTAAAAGTTTACAAAGTGTTCTTGAGAGAAAATGAGTCATATATATATATATGTTTTATGTCTAAAACTATTTATCGTAGCTTAAAACTCGAACCAGATCGACCCAAAAACAAATGGGTGAGTATCAGCAGTCAACCATTTGATATTGGATCATCCTGGTTGGATTCCGCGGACGATTGTGGTCTGCATTCTTCGTATGTGGTTTGGCCATGCCTCGATTCCACTGACGAGCCAGGTCCGCGGGAACCATCCCCAGTTCAACCTCTTTCTCTCGATCCTTCCCGCTCCTCGACCGTGGATGGGCTTTCTCTGCAGCCATAATGGCCGAGCCTTTCCTTTTATTTTTTCCATGTTTGCCTACCAAATCCTCCAAACTTCAACTTGAGCCTCTCCAAACCTGAAATACAAAAACTCACATGATATGCATGAAAATTTACTCTAAATGCACCTAAATGATCAAAATGAGAACTAAAATGATTAGTAAAACAATGAAAAATCACAAGACGTCACAAAACCAGCCATTTTTTTCAAGGACGATACTCAACCATTCAAGTGAAAAAAGAGGACAGACCACCAGTTTTGTGTGATCATGTGTATGACCTAATCAAGGCGGGAGAAAGAGTACTTAATAGGTCACCCATAGTTTATAGTAGTCTTTTGAGACTGTGATTTAGCAAATTGGATTTTTAGGTCTTTTTATTGTGATTTACTGAGCAAACCTCTTATATGTACCCAGTTTGGTCTCATGGAGCATCTAAGGTTTTTCAAGGGGTTGCAACACCTTGTATTTTAACCAGGAGGGAAGGCGTGTGAAATTAAAAGCATTAATAAATTTTTTGACCAAATATCAGTTGCCATAAACGACTCACTCATCTTTAAAGAGCAGGATTTGACGTCAAATCATTTTGGAGGAGGGGGTAACGTGATGCAAACCAGAAGCCATGGCAAGCAAGAGGAGAGCAAGGCCAAGAAATATTCTTTATACAAGGAATTTTAACATGAAGACATCATCCTAGGATAAAATAACTTGTTATGCATACTAAATAATAAGTTTTAAAAACACTTGTTGTTTGAGTTTGGAAATGATAACCCGAGAGGTACCATGTTAGAACTTATAAAGGTTGAAGGCTACCCAAAGGCCAAAAGAGAATTATGGTGATCACATCACTTGACCACCTGACCATATGGAGAACTGCAGTAGACTGAGATTGAGTTGGAGTCGTGATGGTTTGAGGGATGGAAGAAACATACTCAATTATCCGCCATATTGGACTAGTTTGGCCACCTAAATATTCAATGATATTCATGGTCGTTTCTGGAAAGCTAATTCTACTTACTGTCAATTCTAAGCTGAGAGCACATGCCAAAAGTCAAATAGCAGGGTGCGTGAATGGTAAAACTAGAGAGAAGCTCAAGAATATGCAATCATATCTAAGCTAAACAAAGAGGAGCCACTTTCTCTAGGTGTTTTTGGCCTCGGTTATAGTCCAATAAGGTATCTGATACATGTGAGTTCACTACAAGGCTTTGTGTTTGAGAGTATAGGAGAGCCAAATGTGTACATAAATGTTAACAAAACATTGGCCAAAGGTACAAGTGCATCATAATTGAGCAAGGATGGTTTTATCGTTCTACAAGCTCTAAAAATGTTGAAAATTCATTTAAAAGAGGAGAAGATAATACGTGATCAACCTCAATTCCAAGGGCCTTGAGCCAATTTATGATCCAGGTAAGATACTGATAAAGACTACGTTTTATGGGCTATTTTGATAGCTTAATGGTCTGATCCATAAGTATTGGAAAGAGAGACTATGGGCTCTTGATGCGGACTTGTTTGTACACTTGCACCAATTTTCTTCCAGCTTCAAATTCTAGCAATATTCAACCAGGAAAAGCCAGATAGCCATCTGAAAAGATGGTCTGGTCGGGGAATAAAGCTTGGTCGGTAAATGGGATTGATTGAGAAATGAGCTTGGAATGGAAGATGGAGAACTGGAGCTGGAAATGGAAATGAATCATAAGAAAATCATCATAAACCAAATGAGCATAGGTAGAAACTTGGTTGGACCAGAATCAAGATGGGAAGAACCCAAGAATTACCTGACCGAGAAAAGGCTTTGCCAACCATGAAGAAAAAATATCGGCCACCTTGGCTAATAATTGGGCGTATTATCTACTTTAAAGTGTATTAAGATTTTAATTATAAACCAATCAGAACTCGTATTAAGATTTGGTTCTGTTGAACCAATTATAAGTAGGACTCGCTTTTCATATTAGGAATATAATTAAGGTTTTCTAGTTAGGGTTTTCGCCATATTTTTTACTTAAGCTTATGGCGACCTGATTTCCAACTTAGCACACAATTTTCAATAAACCAAAGCTTTTAACCTTAAACTCGTCTTTTAGGAGACTTCTATCTTGTTCCTCTTTTAAGACCTTTATTGTCCAGAAGAGAAAGCTTCCATTACGATATTCAGTGCTACGAACAGGGTTACACTCGTAGGCTACTGATTTTTTTAAAAAAAGGGTAATCTACAACCCAATTGTGAAGATATTCACGTCCGAGAGGTGCCAATGACCTCTGGATTTCATTCAGCCCACCTTCAAGTGATTTAAGGGACAAGACAGAATAACCAAGACCGTATCAAGGGTAATGTGATGCGATCCAGCAGAACTGGCAAGCAAGAGGAGAGCAAGGCCGAGCTATATTCTTTGGCCAAGTATTTTCAAACCTTGTCACATTATCCTAAACCAAAGCAACTCATTATGAATACTAAAAACAAGTCTTAAAATACTTCTTGTTTGAGTTTGTACTAGATAACCCAAGATGGACCATGTTACAACTTGAAATGGTTGAAGGCGACCGAAAGGGAAAAAGGAAGTATGATGATCAAATCACTTGACCACTTGACCATATGGAGAATTTTAGTAGAGTGAGACTGATTTGGGGTCCTGATGGTCTGAGGGATGGCTGAACATACTTATTCTCATCCATAATTAGGTTGTCCATCTGACTATCCAATGATGTTCATTGTCGTTTCTGGAAAGCTAATTCTACTTTCTGTCCAGTCTAAGTTGGATCACATTCCAAAAAGTCAATGATTAATGTGTGTGTATGGTATAAATTGAGAGAATCTCAATAAGAACCAATCAGATCGGAGCTAAACAAAGAAGAGCCGCTTGCTCTAAGTATTGTTTGCCTCAATTATAGTCTACTAAGATATCTGATGCGTGTGAGGGCACTACAAGGCTTTGTGTTTTAGCCTAGAGGAAAGCCGAAAATTCACGGCAATGTTAATAACGCAGTGGCCAAAGGTGCGACTGCATTAGAGTTGAGCAAGGATGGTTTTATCCTTCCACAAGATCCAAATTTGAGGAAAAATATTTTAAAGGAGGAGGAGATGATACAACAATGACCAGCCTCAAATGCAAGGGTCTATAGCCATTGAATGGACCAGCTAAACCGCTGATCAAGACTTGGTGTAATGGACTATTTGGCATGACCCATGAAGTATTGGATCGAGAGAGACTATGAGTTCTTGATAGGGCCTTGGTTACTTGTTTTGAAGCTAATAGACTATAACTTTTAAGTAGACTTCATCAAAAGTATGTTACGGTCGGAGGGTTACTCGGTACACCGGAGGGAAGAGCGAGAGCGGCTACGAGCGCGGCCAGCTGTGCGTTGGTGGCTTTTTGAACTTCTTCTTGTTGAGCAAAACGCGCCATGATGGTGTCCATAAACTCTGTCGAGGCTTGCGGCGCAGTGTCAACAATGGGTTCCGGTTCTTTCCCGGAGGTGGAACTTGGGTGAGTCATTTGAGCAGTGTGCTTTGAGAGCTAGCCCCACGGTGGGCGCCAATTGTTTGAACCGAGTTTAGACAACACGACTGAAACTCGTCGGTGGGTTTGTCACAAGGGAAACTTTATTTATATCGGAAGTGTTTATTACAAAATAAGGTGACTAGTTCTCTCTCAAAAGCTGCCCCCTCTTAGTTGGCCATCCCTTCTCCTTTTATAACTAAATTGGGATGCCCTAATTACATCAACCCTTATTGGACCTTTACTCGTCGGGCCTAATACCTAGGCCAGGAGATAAAAGTCTTTAAGCCGCCCATTCCTGAATCACTTAGTAAGCCGACTTGGAGTAGTCTTTCCCGGCTAAAAGTGCCCATAAGCCGAACCTTTTTCCGCCAGTGTTAAGCCGAGCCGACCGATCAACTTGTCGATGGGCCAAGCCGAGTATTTTGTGGGCCTTAAAGGAGGGGTTAAACCCACCTCCTACAATAAGTCCCCCCCCTTAGTTTACTGATGTTCGGCGCGATCTCAGTAAATTGGTTATATTATGGTCCACGGGTACTCGGCTTGGAGAGAAAAAGGTTGAAGGGTGCCCTTTGCGATGCGTTCATTCCTTTTTACGCCGTTTTGTCGCCGGAGCGATACAGTCGTTAATGACTCTGGTTTGTCGGGAGACCGAAGGCTGGAGAGGCCGCGAGGAACTGAAGAGTCATCGAACGGGATGGGTTTATAATGGGGCTCAGGCCCATTTATGCCGGAAGTCAAAGAGTCGCGAGTTTTTGGGGTACCTGAGGGCTCTTAGGGCCCAATTAGGCATTCCTAGACCTAATTATTACGCCTTTGGAACGCACGCTTCCTCTTTTCTTATAAATAGGAGATATCCGCTATCCTCCTTTCCTTCTTCTCTGCCCGCGAAGGTACTTTCTCTCTCTACTCTCTGCTCTTCTACTTCTCTCTCTAGGTTTTCGTTGTAGAAAGCGAAAATATTTGCAAAGGGTCATGGCGCCGACCAAAAAGACTATCCAGAAACAGAAAAGGGAAGGGGGTGCCGTGTCTCCTCCTCCTGTTAAGGATTTGTCAGTCGGAGGAGAGGACACTGCGACGGAATTTGATCTCGTGCATCGCGGATGTCTATGATGGACACTCTCCAAACATGGATTTTAGCGCAGAGGATGTTAGTCCGCTGATGGCGGAGTGAATTTTCAGGGTGGGACGATGGGGAACGACGCATCTGATGTTTCGTATAGAGTCAGATGGTACATTGACGATCACGGGACGCGTCTGCGATTTTGTCCCAGTACCGTCTACTGCCCTGATGGGCATTTTTGTCGATCTCCCTGGCTATCCCTCCCCATCGTCTTCTGCTCCTGAAGAGGTGGAAGGCCAGATCCTGGAAGGATGTGGGAGAAACGAGATCCACTTCGGGTAGTGTAAAGAATCTATTAACGGGAGTGCAATGCGGTGTGGCGTCACGTTTCTCATACCACGTACACTCAGAGACCCTGGTCGCCACCTGTAGGCTAGTCAGTGGCGTCTACGAGTCGTTATTTCCAGCGCGATACCAAGTTGTGGTTCCCTATCCCTCGTCTGATTACGTCCTACGGTTTTTCGTCGGGACATGGCTATCAATCAGTTCCTCAACGGCTCATTTCCGAATCATGGGTCGCGTTACTGGTGATGGCAGCCGAGATCGACAAATCTTGAGCGTCCGAGCCTTCGAGGAACTTTGCTTCATAAAGCCGATGCCAGACGGTCTTTTCTCGGTGAAGATGAGGCCGAATTACAATATTCTAACTGGTCATCCGAACAAGACCCCCGACTGGCAGAGGTTGGTACTTTTACATAAAGTCCGACAAGTTCGCCTTCGAAAGAACCACCTGAGCAAAGACTCCAGGGTTCTCTGGAATGGCGAATTGGTAGATAACTGCTTACGAATAAATGACTATCGTGTGATTTTTAACCAATTTTTTTGTGGTCGTGCAGTTGATCATCCGAACACACTTGACTATCCCGAAGGTTTTTTTGACGACGCTCGAGCTTTAGCAGTGCTAAGTCACCAACGTTGGCCGAAGATTAGTGAAGAGAGGATTCACCGAGCTTTAAGTAGCATCGCAAAACGTAAGTTTCTTTCATCGGTTTCTTTCTTCTTTATTTGCATTTTTCTCGTATTGACTTTGTCTTGATTCAGGTGACTGGGTTTCGGATCTGCCTGCCCAAGTTGTCTCGGGTAGAAAGCGTTTGTCGGTTTTCAGGAAGGGGGAGGAACAATTAGTGACAAGGACGAGGAAGATGAAAGAATTGCCGGACCTGAGCTCTGTCGTGGAAGATCAGCTGTCGCACCTCGGACTGGGCTGATGTTGATAATAGATGGGATGGGGCTGGACGGAATCGAGCCCGCGAATTCTTGGCCTGCCGCGGATCCTCTTGTCGCGGGTAGTGAAGAGAAGGCTGCTATTCTGAAGACAACAAGCGACAAAAGGCGCCGAGAAGAGGTTTTGGAGATTAAAGATCCTCTGGGTGAGGCCGGGGATTCGCAATCCGGAGGACGCCCTAAGAAGAAGAAGAAGAAGAGCGTGAGGAAAGGGGCCGAATCCGGCGGGGATCCTCGTGATGATGAGGCACTCGGACCAGGCGGTGGGGACTCCGCCGGAGGGAACGAGAGAGAGAAGATGGGTTCTCCCAAGGGGAGCAAGGGTGCTCCCATCTCTCAACAGGAACGCGAGGAAGCAGTTTCTGACGAGGCGGCCAAGCTCAAGAGGCGGAGCAAAAAGAAGGACGAGCTGAGGTCTGAAGGCCTCGTTCCAGGGGAGGTCGATGCGGAAACCAGCCGGTTTCTCGAAGTAGAGCCGGCAACATATGGGGATTCACATAGAGTTGTTACTCGGACCCCTAACATTTCCTTTGCCGACCGAGTCTCCTTCTTGTACGCTGCCGAGACCCCGTTAATTCTCAACGGTCCGGAATGCGCCAATCTGGTTCGCCAGATCATGGGAGATTCCGACGACCTACCACCTACTGACGAACTGATGTTCAGGGACGCGTATATTGACGCAGCCCGTAACCAGTTGATGGTAGGTTCTTTACGACATCATCATTTTTTATATATTCGCGTCTGATGCAGTAGTCGTGACGAAATGGGTGTTTATCGTCCTTTGCCTAATTATCTCTTTGTCGCGCAGGCCACCCGAATATGAACTTCCTGGTTGAGAAGTACGATACCCAAGTTGAAGGCGACATTCGCTCAGCTCGGGAAAGGCCGAAAAGAAGGTGCGGGTCAAGAAGAAGTGTATTGTCTCCTTGAAAGAGGAGGTCAAGGTCCTTTCTGGCGAGCTCTCCTCTGAAGGAGAAGAAGCCGCAACTAGGGATAAGGCTCAGAAGGAAAGATTCGACGATCTGGAGAGAGAGCTCACGACTGTCAAAGCATCCATGGAAGAGCTTGATAGGGAGAAGACCGCGCTGGCGCTGAAGCAGGCAGAGCTGGAAAGGGATAGGGCTGATTTGGAGGAGAGGCATGCGGCGGAGGTTTCTCGCCTTAGGAACTTCTCGCAGCTTTCGAAGTCACTCAAGAGAGGATCCGCGTGGCAAATTGCCATGGTCGCTAAATGCAACCACCGATTCAACAACATCCGCGATCAAGAATCCCGTTGCGATGCCTTTGATACGGCTCGCTTTCTCTACAGCCAAGATTTCGGGATGCGGAAATGTCTCCAGATGTTGAAGAGGAGGGGCGGTGAAATCACGCAGGAGACCATAAACTTCTTTGCCGCTAAAGAGGAGAAATTCAAGGAGGGAAGCCACTCGCCTGGGAAGTGGGAAGCATCCCCGAATCCGATCTTTCTCTATGCTCCGTTGGTCGTGGAATCGCCTTTTGTCGATGAGAGTCTTTTAGCCGGTCTGGATCCGTTCGGGTCTATACACCGATTTGATTGATCCTAAGACGGCCATCAATCTCCAGACTGCAGGAGGTTCTCTCGGGGTTCCTTCGTGTTGTGATGCTATAGTGCGAGGTTTCTGAAGTTCTGGACCTCGGGGGGGGGGGCGAAGGAGACTTCAGCCTAGGCATGAGCGATGAAACGATGCCTAAGTCGTTGGAGAGTGACAAGGCCAGGAGCTTAGGCACGGATCTTGAAGAAATCCGATAGGCACCACCGTCCTGAACCCATCCAGGGGAGGAGCTGAAAGATGCATCTACTGAAGGATGATCGGGTCGGCATGTATTCTCCGCGGAAGCCTTTCCTCTCTGCATCTTGTTCCCTTTTCGTCGTTTTCCCCTTTTTTTGCTTGTGTTTTGGTATTTTTTTTCGGTTTGTTGTTATTGTTGTAGACTCCTCTTTGTATGGATCCACTTTTATTTAATTGAACCTATTGAGTTATTCGTCCGATTGAGCCAAATTCTTGAACGTTCTTTTTTTCTGCCAGCAGTTTTTCGATCGACCAGAATCATCGAAGTAATCCGTTTAATCGTTTGTCGACTAGGATTTTTGAAGTGTATTTAATCGAAGTAATCTGTTTATCGACCAGGATTATCGAAAAACAAATTGTTCTTTAAATCGAAGTAATCCGTTTAATCGTTTATCGACCAAGATTATCGAAAAAATTTTGTTCTTTAAATCGAAGTAGTCCGTTTAATCGTTTATCGACCAGGATTATCGAAGTACATTTTTAATCGAAGTAATCCGTTTGGTCGCTTATAGACCAAGATTATCGAAGTACATTTTTAACCAAAGTAATCTGTTTGGTCGGTACTCCGATTGTGGGATTTGAAGGGAATAATGGTTCTCGTTCCGCGTTTGAAGTAATTTGTCCGCTTTCGGTTGGCCAGACCTGCCGAGAAATTTTCAAAGGGAATGAGAATTATTCCGTAGACCGCTGCTCAACATGATGCGGTTTTTGCCCTTGGATTTGTGTCTGATCAGGACGTATTCCTTTGGCGGGTGTGGCTGGTGTACAATCCAGAGCCAGACGAGTTTAGTCATTTGCTTGGTTGTCAGCTTCGTTGGGCCGAGTAAAAGTGGCTCTTGGGGAAAGAGCGTGTACTCGTTTTCGTTGATTCGTGTCCTCCGAAGGGATTGAGAGATGGTTATAGCTAGAACCCTGAAAAGGGGCTGCCTACGTACCCTGGTAAGGGATCAAGCCATTCGTAGTTCGTTGGTGTCGAGTAAAAGTGGCCTTGAGGGCGCGTTTACTCCTTTTCTTTTTGTCGGGTAAAAGTGGCCTTGAGGGCGCATTTACTCGTTTTTTTTGTCGGGTAAAAGTGGCCTTGAGGGCGCATTTACTCGTTTTTTTTTAGTTTTTTTTTACACATAGTATTTTTTAAGGTTTTTTGAATTCCATGCGCGTGGTACGGGGTCGCCTGTAGAAGTTTCCAACCGATAGACGCCGGGCTGAACGACTTCAATGATCTTGTAGGGGCCTTCCCAATTCGTCCCCAATTTGCCTGCCTTCCACTCCCTAGTGTTTTCGAATACCTTACGTAAGACCAGATCGCCGAGATCGAGAGGGCGCGATTTAACGCGTTTGTTGTAATAGCTCTCTATCTCATATTGGTAGTTCTAGATTCGTAGGAGGGCTTGATCTCTCTTCTCTTCGAGTTGATCCAGAGCATCCATCAACATATCGCGATTAAGGACGTCAAGGTGTGGGATTTTACTACGCCTTAGGCTTGTAACATTTATTTCGGCTGGCGCCATTGCTTCGACCCCATAGGCTAGGGAAAAAGGGGTGGCTTTCGTTGCGTCTCGGGGTGTTGTCATGTGCGACCAGAGGACTCCGTCGAGTTCGTCGGCCCATGCTCCTTTCTTTAAATCGAGACGCTTCTTGATGCCGTCGATGATCAGTTTATACGAAGATTCAGACTGACCGTTGCCCTGTGGATATCTGGGTGTTGAGGAGCTAAGCCTGATTCGCCAGCGCTCGCAGAAGCTTTTGAAATTCCCTGACATGAATTGAGTGCCGTTATCGGTGACAATCTCGTATGGTAGACCGTGTCGGCAGATGATGTTTTTCCAAACAAATGCTTCCGCTTCCACCCATTTT